>JAOPSE010000004.1:62571826-62660463 GCA_029449295.1 Zea luxurians | reverse complement strand
TTTCTTCATCCAAATTTGATGATAGCCTGAATAACAATCTAGTAGACTCATAAGTTCTGACGAAGCTGCCCGCGTCTACTAGAGAATCGATCCTTGGTAATGGAAACTCATCCTTCGGACAAGCCTATTGAGATCAGTAAAATCAATACACATCCTCCATTTTACCATTGGCCTTCTTCACCATGACAGTGTTGGCTAGCCATTCTAGGAATTTCACTTCTCTGATGACTCCGCGCTAAAGAAGTCTTTTCACTTCATTCCGAGCACCTTCGGCTTTGTCATCAGACATTTTCCGAAGCCTCTGCTTTCTGGGTCTGAAGGATGGATCAACATTGAGCGAGTGTTCAATGACATCCTTGTTAACACCACAGAGATCATTGGCTGACCATGCAAAGACATCTTTGTTGTTGACAAAACCTTATCAGGGTTTTCTCCTGTTCTTCAAGCAATTGAGATCCCAGCAGCACCTTCTGCTCTGCAATATCTTCACATAAAAGCATGGGCTTCGGCTGATCGGCCGAAGCAGCCTTCTCCCTCCTGTACTTGTACTGCTCACAAGCTTCGGCTCCATCTATACTATGGATTCCCTTTGAATCTGTCCAGTTCCCTTCAGCCTTTCTAGCAGCTTCCTGACTCCCATGAATAATAGGTCCTTGATCCGAAGGTATCTTCATGCAAAGATAAGCTGGATGAAGAATTGCTTCGAAAGCATTAAGTGTTCCACGACCAATGATTGCATTTTAGGGTAATCCATATCGACAATATCAAAACACAACTTGCTCAGTTCTAGTGTTGTTAACAAATCCGAAGGTCACTGGCATCGTGATCTTGCCTAGTGCTACAATCTGTCTTCCTCCGAAGCCGCAGAGAGGTGTGTAGCATCATGAATCTTATCTTCTGGCTCTTGCATTTGTCTGAAGGCCTTAGCAAATAATATCCGCTGCACTGCCTGTTCAACCAACATTGTGGACCAGAAAGCCTTTGATAACACAAGAAATAACCATGGCATCATTGTGAGGATAATCCTTGAGCTGAAGGTCCCTCTTGGGAGAAAGTGATTGGGATGTGAGACCATCTTGACTTGATGAAGGTCCCTGCACCCGACATGCTGTACCTTCTCTGTGCCTCCTTCTTCTGCTTCTTGTTGGCCGGTTCTGAGCACGTCCGCCTGTTATCGGGAGCACCAGCTTCGTAGCCGAAGCAGCTTCAGCTTGGTTGTTGAACGAAGCCATTAGCTCAGAAAGTGGAAGTGAGCTCAGAAAGGGGACTTGTTCTCAAATGCTATGAATTAAGACAAGGCAACATAAAATGTTAAATGTTAATGCCCTTTGTCCGCTGAAGCATTCTCCCCAAGGATTTAATGAACTTCGGACGAAGGTCACAGATTAAATATCACGAAGGTCATACCTTCGTGATTAGGTTTATAGAACAATGTAAAATGAAGCATAACGTGTAAAACATATGTTAGAAGCAGATAACATTATTCTTATATTTCATTATATGGATCTGAATATTAAAACATGACGTTTGAGTACGTTTATACCTTCTCCTCGACGGAAAACAATAATTCCAGTGTGATGCGTCAACAATTACAAGATTGCGTGAACAGTATAGGGGTACTGTCATCTATTTATAGGCACAGACATAGCCTATGTGAAATTACATTTATCCCCTTTATAATCAATTACAATACTGACACAAAACATCATGGGTCTTTGAGTCATTTGATCTTTAAGTCGGTTCGCCCCCTTTGTCTTGAGACTTGTCACTGTGCCAAAGCTCTATCGGTGATAACTTCGGCGTTGTTCTTGAAAGGATCTTACCGAAGGTGTTTTCCTCTTTTAGGATCTTCGGCTACGAAGCATACCCCCAACAGCAATCCACTACGCCATCAGTGGTCTTCGGGTAGGCGTCATGTACAGTCATTGCATCAGAGACCCACCCAAGGATCTATAGGAGCTATACCAGTTATTTGAGAAGTATGCTAGGTCTGAGGAGCTCCATCAATGCAAGGTTAAATCTCAGAGAAAGCCCAAGGACCCTCCACAGTCTAGCAGAACCTGGACCAGGCCGGCGCAGCCAGATTCCGGCCGGGACAATCACAATCATCAGCAGGTGCACAACATAGCCAATCAGCACCCAGCCGGAGAGGCTACCCGTCGTTAGGAATACCACCCCAAGGCCATGGCAACGCGCAAGAGGAAGAGCCGCGGATGGACACAGCAGCCACATAGATTCTATTGCTTGTTTCACAGCGAAGACTGCACGCACCCAATAAGGGATTGTCCGGAGACCAAGGCCACCAAGGACAGAATGTCTAGAGCACAACTAGCCGACAACCAGAGGGTCGTCGCGCACACGTACCATCATCAGCAACCCTACCACAACGAGCAAATCCAGCATCCACCCAACCATGCTTACTAGCACCATCAGAGGTGCAGGTTCTACCACCACCGCCTCTGCATCGCCCAAATCCTCTGCACCACAACCACCGCCCACAAGCACCCAAACAAGAAGACTTCGCTGAGCCACCATATCACGAGTCATCCACATGATCACTGGGGGATCAAGCGTGGACTTCGACACAAAGCGGCAGAAAAGGGACCACTACCGAAGTGTGAACCATGTCGCTCTTACTGGCCCAGTGGTCCAAACAAAGTGGTCCCATGTACCACTCACTTTCGACGCTAGGGACGTTGACTTGCGCAGCGCTCCACACGTAGACGCCATGGTGATCAACTGCAGGGTAGCAGGCTAGGACCTACATAAAGTGCTGGTCGACAATGGCAGTCAGGCTGAAATCATTTTTCTGCACGCCTTCGATTGCATGGGAATAAACCATAGCCTCCTCAATCCTGTGGATAACCCCCTCTACGGCTTCGGCGGCAAGGGCACCTTCTCGTCGGCAAGATAGAGCTCCCCTTGTCATTTGGTGTAGCACACAATGCGCGAAGTGAGCAAGTCACTTTCGACATTGTCAACATGGTCTACCCATACAATGCCATAATGGGGTGGGGCTCAATCAACAAATTTGAGGCGGCCATTCATGGACTCTACCTCTGTATGAAAATCCCAGGCCCGCAAGGCGTGGTCACCATCTACAACGACCAGCAAACAGCGCGCAACATCGAAAGAGACTTTGTTGCACGGCAACGAAACGTACACTGCCTCACGGCAGAGCGCGAAGGCCTCCAAAGCAATCGCCCGGTCGAAGACAAAAAGTCAAAGCGCAACTTTAAAGTAACAACGGGACGAAGGCGATACCCCTCAACCCAACAACTTCGAGGCAAACGGTAATAATAAGCGAAGACCTGACCTCACGAGACAAAGAAAAACTCCTTTCCTGTCTCTCCCGAAACAAGGATGTCTTTGCTGGGTCCGCCCTCGATCTGGTTGGGGTCAGCCGCTCCATCATCGAACACAGCCTAGGCATCGACCCCTCGGTGCGCTCGAAAAAGCAGCGACTACGAAAAATGTCCGATGAGAAAACTAGGCAGCCAAGACCGAGGTGCATCACCTGCTAGAAGCCAGATTCATCGAGCCAATCACTTATCCAACATGGCTCGCCAACGTGGTCATGGTGCAGAAAGAAGAGTAGCAAGTGGCGCATGTGCATCGACTTCACAAGCCTTACCAAGGCTTGCCCCAAGGATAATTTTCCTTGCCACGAATCGACAAAATTGTTGACAACGCAACAGGCTGCGAAGTCATGTCCCTCCTTGATTGCTTCTCGGGGTACCACCAAATCTACATGAAAGAGGAGGACAAGGCAAGCACAAGCTTCATTACACCCTTCGGCACGTACTGTTTGTACGAATGCCTGAGGGACTCAAGAACGCCGGCTCAACCTTTTCTCACCTCACCAAGAAGGTCCTTGAAAACCAAGTCGGCCACAACATTTTAACTTATGACGCCGACATTGTTGTCGCAAGCAAAAGAAAAGAGGACCACCTAGCCGACCTCGTAGAAACATTCGCAAACATGCGCGACGCACGGCTCTGGCTCAACCTTGAGAAGTGTGTCTTCAGAGTTCGCCAGGGAAAAATACTTGGTTACCTAGTATCGCACCGAGGATTGAGGCCACCCAACCAAGATCCAAGCGATCATCAACATGGCACCTCCGCAGTCCCACCAGGGACGTCCAGTGACTGACAGGAAGATTGGTGGCCCTGAACAGATTCATCTCTAAGTCTGCTGAGCGAAGCTACCCTTCCTCAAAACATTGCATGGTGCGAAAGACTTCGCTTGGGGCCCAGAGTAGGCAGCGGCCTTCGAGTCGCTCAAACAGCACTTGTCTGACTTAACAACTCTGACAAGCCTCGACCCTTCGCTGCCACTGCTTCTCAACATTGTGGCTTCACCATGAGCAGTCAACGCAGCATTAATCCAAGAGCAGGACAGAGATGGCAAAAGTCAATAATGCCCAGTGTACTACATCTCTGAAGTCCTCACGTCTTCCAAGTGCAACATGACTGAACTCGAGAAAATTTCATACGTAGTGGTCATTGGCTTCGCGCAAACTACGACACTATTTCGAGGCATTCAAAGTACGGGTCACTTTGGACAGGTGTCTGGGAGAATTGTTCAGGAACCCGGAGGCGTCCGCTAGAATTGCAAAATGGGCAGCTGAACTCTCCGGGTACCACATCACCTTTGAGCCTAGAACAACAATCAAGTCACAAGTCTTGGCGGACTTCATCGTCGACTGGACAGGGCCCATGGGACCACAACAAGAGCACTCGAAAAAAGTCTAGACCATCCACTGCGACGGCGCATGGTGCCATGCGGGGGCTGGCGCCGCGGCAATTATCACATCACCCGCCGGCGTCAAGTACAGATACGCCGCGCGCCTTAGCTTTGCTCTAGAGCCCGACAAGTGCACCAACAACATCGTAGAATACGAAGCCGTCATCCTAGGACTTCGCAAACTACGGGCCCTCGGTGTTACCACATGCATCATCAGAACAGACTCCAAGGTCGTCGCTGGCCAGATTGAAAAAGATTATTCAGCAAAGGAACCTGTGCTCATGCAATACCTCACCGCCGTTCGTGACCCCGAAAAACAATTCAAGGGCTTCACCCTGCAGCATGTCGACCGCAACAAGAATGAAGAGGGCGATGCGTTGGCCAAGGTAGCAGCCAAGGGCGAGGCCCTACCCTCCGACGTGTTTTACCACGTCATAGGCACACCAGCCATCCATAATCCTGAAGGCTAGCAAATAACTCAAGACGCCGAAGGCCACCGAATCATCAACCTCATCATGGCTGAAGACTGGCGGGCCCCAATAACACTTTACTTGCAGGGCCACTACCACCCAACCGATCACAATGAGGCCAAACGATTGAAACATAGGAGCAGGGATTTTGTAATAGTCGAGGGCCAGCTGTACAAAAAGGGCATCAGCCAGCCTATGATGAAATGCATAACCAAAATCGAAGGCCTAGAAATCCTTCGTGAAGTCCACGATGGAACCTGTGGCTCACATTCAGGACCCAGGGCCCTCGCAGCTAAGGTGATTCGTCAGGGATTTTACTGGCCCACGATAATTTGCACGGCCAACCAAGTCACCAGGTCATGCGAGGCATGCCAAAAGTTCTATCCTCGTTTAGGCAACCCTTCGCAATTCACCAAACTCATTGCCCACACATGGCCACTTCAGCGTTGGGGGATGGACATCATCGGGCCATTGCCTACGGCTCAAGGAAACCTAAAGTTCACCTTCATTGCCGTCGAATATTTTACAGAGTGGATCAAGGCTAGGGCAGTTTCCACGATAACAGTGAAGACCGCCCAAAATTTCTTCTGGCAAAACATTGTCTGCCGCTTCGGAGTCCCATCCGAACTAAAATCGACAACGGCAAACAGTTTGACAGCTAAGACTTTAGGGAATTCTGTAGCTCCATCGGCACAAAGCTAGTCTTCGCCTCCGTCTACCACCCATAGTCCAACGACGTCGTCGAACGCGCCAATGGCATAATTTTTAGCGCCATTAAGAAAAGGCTCCTTGACGACAAAAAGGCAAATGGGCGGACCAATTACCCAAGGTCATATGGGCGCTGAATACGACAGAATGCCGAGCAACTGGGTTCACACCCTTCCACCTGATGTATGGATCCGAAGCAATGACATCGCAAGAGTTAAAGCACAGGTCCCCCCGAATAAACGAATCAGCCGTCCCCGACGTTGACGAACCGACCTCCAAGGACCTCATCGACGGAGACCGTGTCCTCGCCCTTCAGGCCCTCAACAAGTATCAGGTCTAGACGAAAGCATGGCGTGACAACACTGTCGTCCCAAGAGAATTCAATGAAGGGGACTGTCAGTACCCTAAAACTAGGGTACCCCTTACTACTGTGTAAAGACGCAGTGCCCACGCAGCTATCTTTAGCCGCGTGGCAAAAGAACTGTATGTGGGACTAGGCCATGACTCGCCCCAGCCTCGGGCGACCACTCTGGGCCAGCAACAGCACCTAACCCCACCACATGGGCGGGTCTGGTACCGCCACGTGTCCAGAGAGAGTGATCTACTCCAAGGCATCTACAGTGAGTTCGGACCCCCATGGGAAAGTGCCAGACCCCTGGATATACAGTCCGGACCTCCAAGATTGGTCCAGGACCTCCACATGTGCAAGCCGGACACCTAGAATGGGATCCGTACCCCCGTATGGGGTTCGGGCCGCCTATAATGGGGTCCTAAGGTTCTAGGACAGAACATACTCGGGCCTTGATCAGGACCCAGGCGGGGGTCCGGTGCCGACACATGTCCAGACCTAGTCTGGTTATCACGTACTCCTGCTCCCCGCTCAGGTGGAGACCCGATGCTGCCACGTGGCTTATTGCGTGCGGCGTAAGCCAACGGGCGGAGCCTGACATAAAGCCTCTGGGCTACGCGCGCCTTCACATTCATTACGGATAAGACGTGTGCCTGTCCATTCCACTGACAGGCGGCATGCTCAGCCCATGATACGCGGGCTGTGCCATTACTCGCACGTTACTGACTATCAATGCTGCGTGGACTCCGATCATCATGACTCCCGCTGTTTACTCATGCGTTACTAAGGTGGAGGATCTTTGTGTACTGGCAGTATTTACTATTCACATAATGTATTTCTACCGTTATGCTCCTGGGCCCACATGTCGGGGCTCAACATCCTTGTATGTGCCTCCCTTAAACTATAAAAGGGAAGGCACACAGCGTTACAGGACAAGTTCACAGACACAAGCTCATACGCTTAGGCTTACACACTCAATACAACATACACTTAGTGGAGGTAGGGTATTACGCTCCGGCGGCCTGAACTACTATAATCCCTCATGTGCTCTTGTGTTTATCCTGAATCCTCACAACAGACAAACCGCTAAGGCCCCCTCCTCATCTTAGGATTAGGGCGGGTGCATTCCACCACCCGGCCGGAGGATTTTCTCTCCGACAGGGACCTTGTACTTGTGAGGACCACTAGGACAGAGTCCTAGGGCAAGCTAGAGCCAAAGTGGGAAGGGTCGTACATAGTCAAGACAAAGGCATCCCCAAGTGCTTACATGCTAGCAACGTCATCCGGCGAAGACTTAGAACACTCATGGAACATCGACAATCTCCGAAAACTTTTTATTTAAGATCCAAGGCCCAAGTGCCTTTGTAATTCTTCAAACAATGTCATTCAGGCCCACACTCTTTTCCTCCCAGAAGGTGAGGTTTTTAACGAGGCAGCGCCATGTAATATACCGCCGGAAAAGCCCCAGCAAAAAACTCCAGCAAGCATCCTTGCCATAAGTGTCGAAAAAGACCACATCGACGGTCTTCGACATTCGACGTATACATAGTCACCGCGAGAAGTAGCCTAGACTACCCTCGCGTGTGACAAATCCGAGCAAAAAGCTGCCTAAGGGTGCAGCCGGATATGCACAACAAGTGCACGATACAAAGTAAGACAAATCCGAGCAAAAAGCCGCCTACGGGTGCAACCGGATATGCACAACAAGTGCACGATACGAAGTATTTACTATAAGACAAATCCGAGCAATAAGCCGCCTACGGGTGCAGCCGGATATGCACAACAAGTGCGTGATACGAAGTCTTTACTATAAGACAAATCCAAGCAAAAGCCGCCTAAGGGTGCAGCCGGATACGCACAAGTGCACGACACAAAGTCTTTACTATAAGACAAATCCGAGCAAAAAGCCGCCTATGAGTGCAGCCGGATATGCACAACAAGCGTGTGATACGAAGTATTCACTATAGGACATCCGAACAAAAGCTGCCTAAGGGTGCAGCCAGACACGCATAAATGCATGACATCACCCTAATAGCGCAAAGTCTATTACGACCACCTTACAGGTGCGAAGTCTCTGCTATCTGACACGATCGAACAAAACCACCTAAGGACGCAACCAGCTACGTGTCATAAGCGTCCAAACATTGCCATGGCAAGCGAGGTCCCCATCCCATTTCACAACAAGCAACGTCATCATAGTTTACATACACACAACGAAGGGCCGCCGACCACATTGCACAAATAATACAAATCGCATTTTGTTGCCCTCCCTCTCTATCGTGAGTCGAGGGAGGGCAGCGTTTTCACTCACTACCGCAACATGAGAGCGAGGGTAGCAAACATGCTACATCGGCTCAGCCTTCGGAATAAGGCCCGCCTCACGGAAATTAAACAACATCATCCTCAACTCCTCGCCCTCAAAAAGATTCTGCAGACCCCCCTCCCTAATACACGTCTCAGATGTCGACAGCAAATCTTGTTGGCCACCCCGATCTAGTCGAAGACGGGATCGTTCCATCCCCATCCGTCGGTGCCTCCCACTTCGCGACATCTCGCCTACAGTGTGCTTTGACACCACCTTCCGCTGGCGGTGCTCTTCGGTCATCGCCCCAGCCGAGGAAGCAGACACTTCATGCACTTCAGGCTGTGGCAAGGACTCCGCCGCGGCCACATCCAACACAGCAAAATAATCTAAATCCTCATCCAAAGACTCCTCAGTCCACGAAAACGGGCTCCCAAACTCACCCTCGTCAGATGACCAAGACCCAGTTTCAGAACCAGACAAATTTCCACTAACAGGCACTGCGTTCACAGCCGCCACAAAATTAATATCATCAGTAGGGGTTGCTTGCGCAGGCCCGAACATCGGAATCTGCGCAGCAACCGACTTTCAGTATCACAAAAATAAAGTCCTAAACCCAACGCCCCTAACACGACCCCGGCCACCTGCGAAGGAGCAGCTGCCGCTGCAGGGTCTTCGCCAGCCGATGTAGCCGATGTTGGAGGGTCTTCTCCAGCCGGCGCAGCGGCCGCTGCAGGGTCTCCGCCAAGGCCGGCTAGTGGCGCCGGTTGCTCTTCAACCCCCATCCTCGCATCTTCTGCCCGGGTCACTGAGCTTTCTTGGCCACCGAAGTCGTCGACTTCTTCATCGTTCATCATCTACAGAAATAGCACAAAAAATAAAAAACGTCACACACCTACTCCAGCGCCTGGTCGGACCTTTCCTGGACAGTATCGCGGTTGTGAGGGCCCCACATCCTGTCATAAAGTGCCCCAGCGGACCGCTTTAACACCTCGTCTTCGACCTGGAAGATTCCACGGTCGAAGTCCTCGTTTGCCCTTTCAAAGACTTTGAAATGCCTGCATCCCTCACGGTACAAAGCATTCGCACCCCCCTCGCAGGTAATGAGCGAGGCAAAGGACATGAGACCCGTCATGATGGACGAGAGCAACTCTAGCTCCTCCTACAGCCACCCAAGGAAGTGGAGGCCCACCTCCTCGCTGGATGTGTCGAAGGGGGCGATACGCGCACCAAGCTGCCGATACGTGTCCATGAGCAACACGTGTGCTCGGTCGACCCCAGTGCGGGTGGAGGCCTCCGCTTTGTCCACATAGCCGTGCAGACTCCTCTGCCTGGACTCCACGTCGCTGGCATGCTTGAGGGCGAGACTGGCCTCGGCACGAGCAGCCTGGGCCTCTGCGCGGGCTTTTTCCGTGTCCTCCTTTTTCGCCGCAAGCCGGCGGCCGAGGTCCTCTTTCTCAGCCTCCGCCGCCAACAACTTTTCTAGTAGATTGTAGCTCTTGTTTTCTGCCACCGACTTGTCTCACACAGCCTCCGTATGCTACGTTCGGAGGCACTCAATCCTCCCCTCGAGTCGCCGCCTTTCGGCAGCAAACTCCAAGGTCAACGCCCCCAACACAATGTGCTCGGTGAAGGCGGCGGCCAGGCACAAAAGACTGTCAAATTCGGAGCCATGGAAGAAAAACAAACTCTAGAGGCACTAATTACTCACGTGTTTCAGCTGTTGCGCAACTGAGGCGGCCACGTCCTTCGCAGCGGCGGCCGAGGCAATTTCGCCGCTGGCGCAGAACCTGAACCATGGGTCCTGCGAGGACCCCTTCACCATGGCCACCGGGCTAGCCGCCACCAGTGCCGGGACAACAACCAACTGCTCGGACTCTGCTCCTACATCATGGTCACATCAAAAACCTAGAATTCGCGCAAAAAAAAAAAAACTCACCAACAGGACCCCGCCCTGTGTGGGCATCGAACATCGCGACCCCACCCACAAGGTAGTCGTCCATGGACAAATCCATGGAGACTTCGGCGCCACCCACCGCTGCCTCAGCAGTGCGTGGTGGCGAGGGAAGCCTTCGCTCATGTGCGGGCGCGGCAGGCAGTGGCATGCCGACGTCGGGCGCGCCAGGCGGAGGCATGCTGGCGCCAGGGGCGGAAGACTTCGCACTTGCCCGCGCCATTTTGACATCACGCCTCGGGTCCCCAATCCTGGCGAACGCCCGGCATTTCCGTGGCGCGTCTTGACGATCCCTCTCAATCACTGCCGATACAACAACACCAACATTCCGTCTATAAGGGAAAATTTTCATCTCACGAGCTAATCGAGATGTAAACATGTCCTCGCCAGCTGCCCGGGGAATCGGAGCATTCCTAGGCCAGCGACCCCCGGTAACCTTCAGCATTTGTGTGGAAGATTCCTGGAGCTTGGGCGAAGACATCGTCTCCCCGGGAGCCGCGCAGGTCTCCAACAAATCCGCAGCAAAACGATCGGAAGCCCTCGACCCCTCAGCTGTTGTACCTAATTTCCTCTTCTTGGCGGCCGCGCTCGACGTTGTTCCCCATGAAAGGCCCTCGTTGGCCGTTGTCATCACCTTTTTCCCCCGACGGATAGCAGCATCGGCATCGTTGTCCCCCGGGTAGCCGGCATACGGCAGACGGTTCAACTAAAAAATGTGGTTCAACCTAACATTTGAACCGCGGATATCCCAACTCCTCAGTGTCTCTATCTTCGGCACATACTTTCCTACAATATTCATGGCCTTGGCCTCCAGTTCACGCACAAACGCGGTTGGGTTGCGACCGCGTAAGTCCACCAAAAGAGCAGGACTTCGCACCAGCTAGTCGCCCAGGGTCGGCATCCGACGGGGGCACACTTCGCCCAGTACCCAGCCGTGCGCCACGGGCCACACCTCATAGGTGATAAACTATTCAACCAAGTCGCGCCCGCTACTGAAGCGGGCAGCATATCGAAGGGCTCCTTCGTCCTCGTCTTCCTCCGCCACCTCGAATCGAGGAAATGCCATATAACAGTGTGAGCATAGAATGGCCGGAGGGAGGCTCGGCAGGTCTTCTACATCACTAGAAGCCACATAGAACCAAAAATCCCACCAGTTGGCCCATTTGTTCCTAGCATAAGGGACTATCTCCACGACTTTAGCCGAAGTCTTCCCAGTCCTCGGTGTGAAGGTGCACGATCCGAACTGTGTTCTCCTATTTCCTATTTTCCTTTTCTACCAATGCAAGCAATAATTTTTGGCGAAGACCTCCACAGACGGCTGCCCGCCGTAGGAAGTAACTGCCTAGACATACTTCGCCAGTGCAACCACGGCGTTAGGTGTCAACTAGTGGACCTACACTTCAAACCTTCGCAACACCTCCGCCACGAATCGATGTGTTGGGAGGCAAAGACTGGTGACAAAAAAGGCCTAAAAAACCACTAACTCGCCTTTAGGCTCGGGGATCTTCTCTACACCCGGTGCCCGCCCGACGCCATCACCAAAGTAACCAAGCCGCTGCATCTCCAGCACGCGGACCGAGGAAATCCTCGAAGTTCCAAACTCCACGATATAGCCAGGCTGCAACTCCATCACCGCCAAATCACTCAAAGTCTCCTCAGACGATGGCACGACCGGCGACGCGCTCGTAGCAGACGAAGAAGACATTGCAACGTACCATTGGCGGCGGCGCGTGGTCTGATTGACGCGGGCTAGATTTCCGAAGCAAGAGAGCAAAGAGGGCAGGCGAGCGGTTTACATAAGCTAGGGTTTCTACCGCGCAAATGCAAGCCGGAAATAGGCTCGGCCGCGGTCAGCTTTTTATAGGCACGACGCGACGCCTTGGGAAACACGCAGTCCAACAGTAACACGTCCATCAACGGTCACATTTCAAAAACCCCCGCGGGACCACTTCGAGTAAGGGCAACGTCTTCACCATCTTACGGTGGTCTTCGGCACTAGCCAACTTAGTTGAACTGGTCCCTCAGAGGGGAAATGTTGGGGCGAAGGCGAACACGCCACCCTTCGCTCCACGACTTCGTCCTTGCGTTGCGCAGACGGAGGCTGGACCCACAGAACCCACCAGAACAGGCTGAGGGCGCTAATCGGATGGAGGCCTGCTCGACCCCCTTTGCTCTCGTGTTACAAGACGAAGGCCCTACCGAAGTCTACGGACCTCCCGCTCCCTCACCACCGGAGGAGGCCCATGTGCGATTCGGCCCATAGAGATGGGCCCCGCCTGGACAGATGTAATAAGGGCCATGTCTATAATAAAGTTCACCATAATGACTATCTGTAGCCTCCCCTTGTGGGAATATTCTAGGGATAAACCGGGTACTCGAAGGTCTAAATGTCTTCAATAGGGACAGACGGCCCCTCGAGTACCTATAAATACCCCCATTCTGTGCACAGGCATGGAGAGATTAACGAAGCTTTTGGCATTCTGTGTTAAGCTTTGCAAACCCTTTCCTTACTTTCTTGTTGGATCGACCTATCTTGGAGGGCAGGTTCCAACATGGCATCTTACTATACTTCTTGCGCTCATGGTGCTTAGAAGTAGTGGACGATTCGATGCTGGATGTGGAAGGTGTTGAAGAGTTGGTCTCGTAGTAGACCACCTTCTCCATCTTCTTTTTCTTCTTGTCACCCCACCGATGGGACTTGATGGAGAAAGAGGATTCCTCATTGTACTTGTTGCCGGACTCTCTTGAGAGAGTCTTCCCCGAGCCCGCGGGCTTGTCGCCGGTCACGATCTCGCTCTTGACGTGATCTCCAGACATCACTTCGAGTTGGTTAGACTCTTAATGAAGCATTGTCTCTGATACCAATTGATAGTCGTCTAGAGGGGGGGATGAATAGGCGAAACCTGAATTTTATAAAATTAAACTTGCACTAAGGCTAGGGTTAGCGTTAGAATTAAATTCGAGTGCGGAAGATTGTTTCTCTTGCTATGAGTTGCTCAAATAATGCGGATGACGTTTGAGAGCAAACTCAAATCAATATTAGCAAGGAAACGTTAGAGAGAGGAAATAGGGAAAACAAATCAAATGGAAATCAACTCAAGTGAACACGGTGATTTGTTTTACTGAGGTTCGGTTCCAAAGAACCTAGTCCTCGTTGAGGAGGCCACAAAGGCCAGGTCTATTTCAACCCTTTCCCTCTCTCTCAAACGGTCACTTAGACCGATTGAGCCTTCTCCTTAATCAAACGGGTCACTAAGACCCCGCAAGGACCACCACACACTTAGGTGTCTCTTGCAAGCTTTACAAGCACTTAGAAAAAGAATGAGAAAGGAAGAGAAGGCAATCCAAGCAACAAGAGCGCAAATAAACACAAAAACTCTCTCTCTCAAGTCACTAAGTGGTGGAGTTGATTTTGGGACTTGGAGAGGATTTTGATCTATTGAATGTGTCTTGGAGTGAAGTCTTTTGCTCTTGTATTGAATGTTGAATTCAGAACATTTGGATGCTAATGAATGAGGTGGTTGGGGGGTATTTATAGCCCCCAACCATTTCCTAGCCGTTGGCAAAGTCTGCTGGCGATGGGCACATCGGACAGTCCGGTGGCGCACCGGATAGTCACTGTTCACTGTCCGGTGCGGGCCACGTCCGCACGCCCGTTAGGGTTTGGAGCTGTTGACTGTTGGAGCTCTTTGTCTTTTTGCCCCACCGTACAGTCCGGTGCCACACCGGACAGTCTGGTGGCCTCTGACTTCTGCGCTCTGACTTCTGCGCGGCACTGTTTGCCACTGTAGACTTTTGCAGTCGACTGTTGGTGTGCAGGGAGCTGTTGCTCCACTGGCTCACCGGACAGTCCGGTGAATTATAGTGGAGGGTGCCCCTAGAATTCCTGAGAGTGGCTGGTTTGATTGTATACGGGCCTGGTGCACCGGACACTGTCCGGTGCACCAATTTTCAGCACATTCTTAGTCCTTTGCTCCAAATTTGATTGTGTTCCTAACTAAATTTCTTTCTTGGTTTGTGTTGAACCTTATGCACCTGAGATAAATGATATCTAGACAAACTAGTTAGTACATGTGGTTTGTGTTGGTCGTCAACCACCAAAATCTATTTATAGGAAATGATTATGTCCATTTCCCTTTCACAACTCCTATCACCTAATGCAGCATATAAGTGATAAAAATTTTAAAAATACAAGGAGGTGGCAAATGCATCGGGGCTTGCGTGGGATAACACTAGGTTAGTGTTGGTTAGATGATGACCATTTGGTGAGCATCTCCCATCCTGGCACTTGATCAGATCATCAAATCTTCAGGTTCATTCATCAGCATCACCTTGAGATTAATCCATCGTTTGTCCTCAACACTACGTGATCAATTATCGTACCTATATGATATGCATAATGCATATGGGCATGAATAGCATGAGATAGATAATTTATACTAAAGAGGATAAAACACTTAAGGTAAGACATTACAACTCCTAGGTGAAACCCCTAGATACCTCTGATTCTACACAAACATGATCTGCAAGTTAAAAGGACCTAAACCAAACATCAAGCAATTATAAGGCTGCACATAAATCTAAACTTCATGGGCTAGAGTACACTACCAAAGGATTAACGTTATTAGGTTCACTTTTGTCGGGCACCTAAAACTGAAATAGTATTAAAGGCGGACTAATACAATTAGGTTTTCCACAAAAACATACCTAATACTAGAATATGAGTAGAATCTATTCCACTAGCTTTATAGATCATTTCTTTAGATTACTTGCATAACACATCAAGGCAGAACATTAGAGGTCCACAGGTTTGTTGCAGCCGTTGTAGATTCCTCAGTGGAAATGGGATGAAATTGGGATGGAATTTATAGTCGGTCTGCCCCGCACTCGAGCTGGTTATGACTCGATCTGGGTAGTAGTGGACTATTTTAACAAAGGTGGCCCATTTCGTACAAGTCAAGACCACCTATAACAGTGCAGTGTTGACAGAATTATACATGTCTCGGATTGTGTGCTTGCATGGCATTCCAAAGAAGATAGTATCGGACAGAGGCACCCAGTTTACTTCTCATTTTTTGTAGCAGTTGCATGAAGCTTTGGGCACACACTTGAAGTTCAGTTCAGCTTATCACCCGCAGACAGATGGTCAGACTGAGAGAACCAACCAGATTCTTAAAGATATGTTGAGAGCTTGTGCTTTGCAAGACAAGTTAGGTTGGGACAAGAGGCTACCGTATGCAGAATTCTCCTACAACAACAGCTATCAGGCCAGTCTGAAGATGTCACCATTCCAAGCACTCTATGGGAGGAATTACAGAACTCCGTTGCATTGGGACCAACCCGGCGAAAGGCAGGTGTTTGGTCCAGATATTTTGCTTGAAGCTGAAGAGAATATCAGAATGGTTCAAGAGAATCTGAGGGCAGCGTAGTCCAGACAGCGAAGCTATGCTGACACCATAAGAAGAGAACTCAGTTTTGAAGTGGGAGACTATGTCTACTTGAAAGTGTCACCCATCAGAGGAACCAAAAGGTTTGGAGTCAAAGGCAAGCTAGCACCTCGATTTATCGGGCCATATCAGATTCAAGCAAGGCGTGGAGAAGTGGCTTATCAACTCAGCTTACCAGAGAATCTGTCCGCTGTGCACGATGTGTTCCACGTGTCTCTGTTAAAGAAATGCTTGTGAGTACCATAAGAGCAGTTGCCAATGGAAGACCTTGAAGTTCAAGAAGATCAGACATACATTGAGAAGCCAACTCAAATTCTAGAGACAGCAGATCGGGTCACTCGGAGGAGCACTATCCGGATGTGCAAAGTCAAGTGGGGTCACCACTAAGAAGAAGAAGCAACCTGAGAAAGAGAAGACAATCTGAGAGCCAAGTACCCTAAACTCTTTGCTAGCCAGCCCTGAATCTCGAGGGTGAGATTCTTTTAAGGGGGATAGGTCTGTAACACCCTGAATTTGGGGGTATAAAATTTCTTTCTTATTATCATCCAAATTCAGGTGTTACTCTTCTCTCTCTCACTCTAGTTTCTATCTCTCTCTAGTTCCTCTCTCTCTCTCTCTTTCTCTTTTGGTTAGGGTTAGCTTAATTAGTGAGGGATTATTTATTTTATTTTTGACAAAATGTATGAGTCATGAAATGTTGCATCGTGTTGAGTTCCAAATATTCTTTGAATTGTTGCACATGTTTGATTTGGTTTGAATTTGAAACTTGGTTTGAATTTGAATTGAAAACCCTAGAGAAAATAAATAGAAAAGGCATTAGAAATTCCCTGGAAATAGAAAAACCCATTTCAGCCCAGTCGGCCCAGTAGGCCCAGCCTCGCGCGCGCGCCTGTGCGCCCTCGGTGCCTCACATGTGGGTCTTGCCTATCGGTGCCAGCCCTCGCCCCCCTTCTCTCCCTCCCGCTGCCCAGTGGGCCAGCCCTGTCGGCGCCGTTCCTCTCGCACGCGCGCCCGTTTCTCTCTATGTCCCATCGAGCCCACCTGTCACTCCGTCCCCAACCTCCCGCCCACGTCCCTCGCTGTGGACGTGCCCACGACCGCGCGTTCTTCGGCCACCTTCGCACGTACTCACCGCTTTTGAGCCCCACGCCCCGCTCGCCCACTTCCCCCCGCTCACTTGCGCCCTCAGTCGAACCCTCTCACCCCCTCTCTCGCTCTACACACGCGACCAGGTAGCTCCACCACCGCTCACCGAAGACCGTCGTCCGTTCTGCGACCGCCGTCGAGCCCGCGCCCCGTCCGTTGCAGCGGTGAGTTTCGCCTCGCCGTCAGCTACTCGGGACGCCCTTTGGTTTGCCCTTCCCCTCTTTGATTTGCCCGGTCCACGCTCACCGGAGCGTTTCTTGCGCAGCCAGAGCTCGCCGTCGTTGACCCGAGGCTCCACCGCACCCCCGCCGTTCCCCAAGCATCCTAGAGTTCGCACTCGAGGTGAGCAACCTTCCCATGCCTTTATTTCGCCAAGTATCGCCCCAGTGCCCTCGCAATTCCTCGCCGGAGTTGATCCGCACCGCCGTTAGCCC
Organism: Zea luxurians; assembly: GCA_029449295.1. Taxonomy (NCBI): domain Eukaryota; kingdom Viridiplantae; phylum Streptophyta; class Magnoliopsida; order Poales; family Poaceae; genus Zea; species Zea luxurians. The sequence continues at coordinate 62,642,907 of JAOPSE010000004.1, read as the reverse complement.
ACCTCGCCGTGTTCTACGCCCTCTGGTGGCCCCGTGCCGGTTTTGCGCCCAGGCTCGAGTTCGCCAGATCGCCCTGAGCACGCTTGAGCTATTCCCCAAGCCCCTAGAGCCCCACCGTGGCCAGTCCCCTCGTCTCTGGTGAGACTTCGTCGTGAGATCGAGTGGCGCCACCATGCCCCGCGTCCGGCCACCAGCCGTTGGATCTCGGGCGTTCGTCTGAGATCAGGCGGTTTAGACTTAATCAGAGCAGATCTAACCTCAGCCCTCCGATCCAGATCCGACTGTTCTCCTCTCTCCCCCTCACCCGTGCCCCTACTGCTGGGCCCGGCCGGTCAGTCCCGCCCCGGTTCGCTAACACCCCGTCCCCGCCTGTCAGACGCGCCCGCGCGCCCGCGTCCGCGCACGCGTCTGCGGGATCTAATCCTGTCCATTGATCTGAGATTCGATGGTTGAGATCGCCTGATACCCCTTCGCGTGTATTTTTGCTTAAGAGACCCCTGGGTTTTAGGAAATGAATCCACCATCCCTAGTTTTCGTGCGCAGGCCCCTATGTTCTTTTAAACAACCCCTGTGCTTTTAAATAATTACAGAATTAGCCCTAATTTCATATTTCAAACTTCAAAACATGTTTATTTCATATCTTTTTCATATGAACTCCAAATTTTGGGGTTCAAATTGCAAAATGTTCATAAAATTATTCTCTGTCCAAATAAATTATGTTCGTCTATAGTCTGTACACTTTAATTTTATACCTAGAATATAAGATTGATGTATATGTTGATTTATTCCCTTAGTGAAATAAATAAAAAGGAAAACCCTAGGGATAAATGGATTTTTAATCTTGTGAGTTTAATAATGTGTAAGATAAGAATTAATCTCTGGTTTAACCTTTGGGTCTCAATAAAATCAGTAGTATTAGATTATGTAATCATGGACAACACTTAAAGAGTAATTAACTCCTAATTAAGATTAGTTCATGTTATAATGTGATCTCCTACTTCTTTAATTAATACTATACCTTTTGAGATGTGTTCTAATGTTTGTACATGTTTGATGTGCTGTTCATTTGTACTTTCCAAATGTATTGAATGTATGATCGCTTTATTTAGATAATGAGCAGCCTATGGTTCCTGAGTGTGTTGCTGAAGATCTCCTTGAGCAACAACCTGGTGAAGGCAAGTGTCCTCAGACCTATCATGTCCTATTTTACTTTATAATTCACTATCCCGCATTACATTATTTAAAACTTCAGGATTGACTAGTCTGTATTTACCTTCTCCTTGTTTACCTTTTGGGTTATTCTAATTAGCATTATGCTATTGCTTTAACTTAATCAATGAACATGATGTGAATACTTATGATACGATGATGTTATCCCGATGATGTTCCTATGATACTTTAGGGGACTCAGGCTGTTTCCTGAGTACCTCTTCGTAAGGACCTGTTTGGGGAGTGACTGATGAGGACATCACTACCATGGATACAAACAACACTCCCCTAGTTGATGTTCAAGGTCCGATTACTCGCGCACGCGCAAGACAATTGAATTTGCAGGTGAGCTCGTTCCTATGTACTTATTCTTGTACATTTGAGAATAGTGTGATACCTAATGAATTAATTGTACTTAGGAATGAAGGAAAGGACCAGCAAGGACATGGTGAAGGACTTGGAGGCGTGGAAGGCCAGCAAGGACGTTCGGATCAAGGTGGAGGACCAAACCGACGTCCGTAATCTGTCTCGGTGCTGCGACACCATAAATGGGACTTTGGGCCGTGTATCTTTGTTGGGCCCATTAGGGCGCGTCCAGGGAGGGAGTCTGCTCCTAACCCTTATATAATCAGTAGCCGCCACCACATTAGGGCTTAGGTTTTGCTTAAGTTAGATCTGTCGAGAACAGCCGCCGTATATCGGTTTGTGAGACCCCAACTTATGAGCTTAATCATTCATCCGCAATATTCCAGATTGTGTTCTTTCTTGTTCTTGCTTGTGTCTTCGATTCGCAGGCAAGGATTAGCCCTCGTGGTGAGGTCAATCGCGTAGCGCATGGTTGATAACCAGAGGAGAAGTGGTGCTGCGATTGTGGGGTTCTAGTCGTGTTGATTGGAAGCCGGATCGTCTGTGTGACATCTCCACCAAATCGATAGTTACCTACACCAGACGGAAGATCAGGCACCTCGTTTCTATCAGTGACAACCCGGGATAACAGTACAACCATGAGGGTGGAATGGGACACCCTTAGCTGATTAATTAGAGGAACTAGAGGAGTAGTTGGCTTCACTGTAGGGCCGTCAATGGTGTCCGGGCACAGTACTTGCTCTACCGAGGCTGGTTGCAGAGGTTCTCGATTTGGTTTTGTTAGTCACCCTTCGTTTGGAGAGATGTACTATGTTTATTAAACTGGAGAAACCTAACGAGTGACTATGACCTCTGGGGAATCTTTGTAAAGGCTACGTAGTGAGACCCTGCTAGGTCACCTTGGTAGTGATCAATGGGGAGGCTAGAACCCCGGGCAGTAAGGGAATCATGACTTGTGGGTAAAGTGTGTGACCTCTGCAGAGTGTTAGAAACTGGTATATCAGTCGTGCTCACGGTTAAGAGCAGCCTTGGGATCCTCTTTGATTAGAAGAACTTTAGTTACTTTTATGATGATGGTTAGCAATGATGGTTATAATTTTGATCTCTGGTGTTTCCTCTTGGAGGGAGTGCCTCTGGGTAATAACTGGGTTCATTACTAAAATATGGCTCTACTTATAGTAATAAAATTTGACCAACTAAAAGCAACTGCTTAACCTAACTCCATATACAGCTAGTCCACTTTAGCCAAACGGGACATTTGCTGAGTACGTTGATGTGTACTCACCCTTGCTTTACAAACCACCCCACCCCAGGTTGTCCCCACTATACTCGATGCTCAGGAGGAGATGTTGGCAACATGGAGGACTTTGAAGAGTTCCAGGACTATGATGAGTTCTAGTTTACCTTAGTGGCAAACCCCCAGTCAGCTGCATGTGTAGGCTTATCTTCTACGTTTTGTTTCTCCGCACTTTGATATTAATGTTGAACACTATGGCTATGTATTAGACTCTGTGGATGTCTTGGACATCTTGATGTAATTAAAGTACCTTTCCGCTATTTACTTTGAGCATTGTGTGATGATGTCCAATTATGTAATCGCTGTGTATGTGAGTTCTGATCTTGGCACGTACATGGTTCGCATTGGGTTTGCCTTCCAAAATCGGGTGTGACACCATCACCACCAATACATCTATTCCATCCCACCATACAAGTTAATTAACATGGATTGCGAAGGAGATCACAATAACTAAACCAAACTCGAAATCACAAGATCGACGATGACTTTTGGTTTGAACCTTCTGCCAAACATTTAACAAACATTGGACGGGCTTCACCTCTTCACCATCGATCCCAAGGGTTCCTTTCCTCACAAGAACACACAAATATACACATGGTTAGCATCTACTTAATAGACATCGAGTACATGTACTAGCGAGGAATAAACATAAGAAGAACAATGGGTTCTCACCGGGGTTCGACGAAGTTGCGACTGGGTCGGCATAGATCAAGGTGGAGCTCGCTGCAGTATATCATTGAGCATGCTGAGTGTGCCAGAACCTCCCAAGTTATTGGGCCCACATGCACCTGCCCTTGTTTCAAAGACCTCAGACGGCTATGCATGTGCACCAGATAACTTAACAGGATCTGTCCGAGTGTCCCAAGGACCACAGATAAACCACTTACAACCAAGATCGCGAGATTAAGTGAACACAAATCACACACCAACATTTTGCAGCGGAATTTCTTTATTACAAAAAGTTACGAGTTACAACAAATTTACATTATAATTATCGGAGTGATTACAGAAGTGGTTCAAAGAAATAAACTTTGAAATGTTAGAAATTATTTATAAGTTTGAAATATATGCTAGCTCATGTGACCATCCTCAATAAGAAGTATAGAAGAGTTACTTAGACTTATAAGAAGGCCGAGCCCACCGGCACTTAACACCATCAACAACAGCCCAAAGTTATAACCTGAAAAACAATAGGGAATAAAACCCTGAGTACACAATTACTCAGCAAGACTTACCTGACTAAAGAAAAGTCTCTCAAGGATATGCTGGCTTGTTGGGAATCAAGGTAAAGCTTATCAAGATTCAAAGACTCTGTTGGCAGAAATGCTTACTAACAGTGGATCCTTAAGAATTCATTTTACTTGTCGGGTTAAGTAAAGTTACCTGCATCTAAAGTTCTTTCTATCCTAGTTCAAGCACTTGGCCTATACTAGCCGTCTTTTATCATCCCTTCAGTTCACTGGATTTCTACGTGTAAGTCAGTGACCAAGTCTTCATATTCGAGAAGTAACAGCGATCCGAATCAATTAATACCCAGCTGGGGATCTCCGACCACACGACATATGTAGCACTTAACCCTTGCATATGTCAACTCGCCACCGGGTTTCTCAAGATCAGACCAGGTTCACGCCAACCGAGAGCACAGATACACCACCGTCCAGCCTCTTGCCATGGAGGGTACACGCTACTCTCGCCATCTCTCCACTCCCATTGCGTGTTGGCCTTTCTGGTATTAGTCTGCCTGAGGCAAAGCTTACCCATGACGAGGCATGTGGCCAGTTAAAAGGTCCTCGATCATTAAGCCTACATCGACACGGTCCTTAATCGACTCAGACGGAGACACTACACCGAGACTTCCTTCTCGTGCAAGTCAACCGCCTGGTCTCCGCTTTATTATTTAAAACCCAAAGTTTGGTACCTGACAGAGGTACATCTTTTCAGATGTTGAACCCATCATGGCTGTTGGGGACTTGTTCTCAAATGCTATGAGTTAAGAACAAGGCAACACAAAATGTTAAATGTTAATGTCCTTCGTCCTTTGAAGCATTATTTCCCTTAGGATATAATGATTTTCAGACGAAGGTTATAAAGGACATACCTTCATAAATAAGACATATATAAACAGAGAATGAATTTTATGAAATATAAGGGACAACATAAACAATCACATAGCTTTATCAATTCATTCTCATTTTATTATTATGGAGAAATAAAAATAATACTGAATTACAAATGTACCTTCGACTTGACAAAAGATAAAAGTACAAGTGTCATGCACGAGCGAATACAAGTCAACGTGAACAGTACAGGGGTACTGTTCATCTATTTATAGTCATAGGACACAGCCTGTGAGAAACTACAGTTATGCCCTTTGCATTTACTATTGACTTATAGAAAAATCTATGAGGACTGGATAGCCTTTTCCCCTTTAAGTCGGTTCCTCTTCCCACGATTGAGCCGAAGCTCCCTTCGCATAGCTTCGGAGCAACAACAACCTTCGTCACGATCATGCCCTTCTCATCGTATATGCTTTTAATCCTGAATCCGAAGGTACCTGTCTATAAACCATACTTGGAAGACATTGTTAAATTACGTTTTTGAGGACCTTCGGAGGACGAAGGCCCCCAACAGTAGCCCCTCGCAGTATTAATTTATTTAAGATAACAAATTCAGACTGCGACATGGACGAAGGCCTTAAGCCGAAGGTCCGAAAAAACACCTTCCCTTTGCTAGAATAACAACAGTCAATGACAGGCGGGACCCTCCAATTTGGGGCATTCCGAGCGTATAAATAAGAACTCGCAACAACCACATTTGGTACGTTGCTTGTGCTATTTGCTTTGTTTTCTCAATTTTATAGCTCCTGCTTATTAACGCTTGCTAGTTTCTCAAGCTTCCTCAGCTTCGGTTTGAAAGACACATTTTCGTCATTTCCGAAGAATAATGTCTCAAGACAAGAAGGTTGTTGCGGAAACGAAGCTGACTGAAGAGGAGAAGCTCTTTAAAGAGAAGAAGGCTGCAAATCCTTACATAGCTGGGTTTATCGAGTCAATGGCAAAATCAAATACAGAGAAGATTACTAAGGAAATTCAGGAAGGCCTGTCTGGAGATACCGATGACAGTGATGATTATGATGCTGAAAGCGGGGGAGAAGATTCTGAGGATCGGCCGTGGAGGCCAAGTCATACAATTTTTGGGAAATCGATAATTAAGCAGAGTCATCTTGAGAATATGAGAGGATGGTACTTTCGAGATATGTCTATTGTGAGAGTTGGTGGAGACAACAAAGTCCCTGCCCCTGAGGAAGACGAAGTACTGATTTACCGAAGTTTCTTCAAAGCTGGGCTTCAGTTTCCATTAAGCAGGTTTGTGGTCAAAGTGTTGAAAATTTATCAGATTTATCTTCATCAGATAACCCCCGAAGCTATTATTAGAATGGGGATTTTTGTTTGGGCTGTGAAGAGCCAGGGGCTAGAGCCAAGCACGAAATGCTTTTGCAGCATGCATGAACTTGTATATGAGACGAAGGCCATGGGCAAGGAACAATATCATAACAACTTTGGATGCTATGGATTTATCGCTCGCCCCAACGCAAGCTACCCGGTGCCAACATTCTGGAAAAGGTGGCCCAGAGCCTGGATGGAGGAATGGTTTTATGTGAAGAATGACTTAAAGGCAAGAGAAGATATTAAGGAAGTTATTATGTGCCCCATTTGGTCCCGCTTCGGCCTCCGAAGGCCGAAGGTTGAAATTGACGAAGCCACCGAAGCATGCTAGAAGGCGTTTGGTACTGTCTGTTTTTTCATTGGTACAAGAGACTTAATCCAAGAGCATATAGCCTTTAGAGTATGGCCGCTTGTAGAAAACTGGGAAATGCCGAAGGAAACTGTCTCGCGAATCAAGCGAAGGTGAGCTGGTCCGGCTGAAGTATGCTTTCAAATATGGGGATAAATTCGACGAGAAAAACGATGACTGGTTAAAATGCATTGAAGTAACAAGTGATGAACTGCTTGGATCATATTCCAAGGCAGAAGATAATGCATTGTCCACAGCCTTCGGAAGCCGGGGAAAGAAGAGATTGAATAGAGTTTTTGACGCTATTGGCTTCATCTATCCCGATAACCCCTATCCGTTGTGGGGGCAAGGGAAAAAGAGGAAAGCTACTGCTGCAGTTGCCTCGACCGAACCTGTGCCAAAGGCTACAAGCAAAAAGATGAAGATACTTACCTACCGACCATGCTATATTGAACCAGCCGTGGTGCCTGAGTTTGGCGGGGAGGCTTCTTCAGCTGCTGAACCAAGAGAACCTGTTCCTCCCACACAGAAGGCTAAAGAGCCGGTTATAATGCTGAAGGTACGCTCAGCCGAGCTGGCTGAGTTAAAGACTGATAAAGAGAAAGCTGAAAAGCCAAATATTGAAGAAACAAAAGCGCTAGAAATTTTAAGTCCTTCATCAGAAGTAACAGTGTCGAGGGCACAAAAAGGTTCTGCCGCAACTCCCAAGAGGAGAAGGATGGCAAATGTACTAGATGTGTTAGAAACAATAAAGACTTTGAGCTCTACTCCTTCAAGGAAAGTTGCCGAGGCTTCAAAAGTGCAAACCGAAGCTGAAACAAAACCGGCCGAAATTGAAGCTGCAGTAATCCAAGCTGATACCGAAGCTGGGCCTTCAGAGCCCGCTGAGAAAAAGCCTTAGGAAATTGAAGGGCAATAGAAGAAAGGGCCATAGAGCGAATTTCGCCTAAAAAGGTTACCACTCCTGCTCCCGAAGCTTTAAAAGAGACCATTGATTACATCATCCGCCATGCTTCGGGAAAGGGACTCTCTAAGGAAGAAGAACGAGAGGCTCAACATTATGCCGAAAAACTGAAATACCCAAAGGCGGCATTAGTGTTCAATGGCAGCGGGGAGGAAGATTTTTTGTACTATCTCCCGGATAGTAAAGAAATATCCGTCTGTCGGGAGATGAGTAGAAGCTTCGGATTTCCGAAGCTAGAAGAAGGCCTTTCAGTGTTATCAAAGGATGAATTGGCTAACAGTTTAGCATATAATAGCATAAAGGTATAAAAGCTAATTTTGTATTTGAAAACGAATTGTTTCATTTGCTTATACCTGATCTTATTCTCCTCTTGTAGGGCCTAATCCTTAGCAATGCCCTTAGAGCACAGAAAAACATTGAAGTTGAAGGGTATACAATGGCTCTGAACAACCTTCGTTCAGAGGTGATTGAACTAAGGAACGAAGGCCTTGAAAGAGACAAGATATTAATTTCATTGATAAACAAAATAAAAGAAGACGACGCTAATTCCAAGGCTCAAGCTGAGGTCCAAAAGAATAAGATCGAAGAGCTTCAGAAACAGCTAGCAGAAGCCAAGGAAAAATGAGCTGTTGCAGAAGCTAATCGAGAGGCCAGTGAATATTGGAAAAATTATTTTGAAAAAAAACAGTTGAAGAACTTCGCGCATCCAAGGAAAGATGTTTTGAAAAATCTTTGGGCTGCGTGAAGAAGATAAAGGCTAGCTTCGCCAACGTGGGTGCCTATTCAAACGAAGATAACTTCATACGAGGCGACCCTGAGGGTGTTATCGAGTGGATCAGTGGAGAAGCCAAAGCTTTTGAAGAAATCTTAGGTGATCGTGGGGATGTCTGTGCGTTCTCTGGTGCGGGAGGAGTTTCAGCTATCTTGGAGAAGGCGGGTTGTAATCATGTTAAAACCTTGGCCCAGGCCGAAGCTGCCCTCTACGCTCCCTTGGGAACGACTTTTTAAGCTTGGGCAAGACTTTTGCTGCGCTCCCTTGGGAACGACTTTTTAAGCTTGGGCAAGACTTTTGCTGCACTCCCTTAGGAACGACTTTTGAAGCTTTAGCAATTTTCGAGCTTCGTAAATTTGTGAAGAAGATATATTTCATTTTAACAGAAGCAAAACTATTACAAAGAATTAAAACTAGATTTGCATTACTTGTCCTTTATTAAAAAACAAAATGGCATAGAGTAAAAAAGTGCTTCAGAGGGTAGGATATCTTTCAATAGATGTGCTTTGACTCCGGCACAGTACTGTTGACTGTGCGAGCTTCGGATTCCTCCCTAAAATCCCTCTATTCTGGGTGTGCTGGCTCCCTTCTGGCTGCTGACCCCGTGAATAAGTAGGTTGTAGTGGTGGCAGAGGTGGAAGCTGTGGCCAAGAAGCCTGTGGCTGACTAGCCGAAGCAATAGAAGCTGCAAAGTGATTACCCACATATTCTGGTATGTAGGGTGAATGGCACGAAGCAGTGTGCAAGACCTGCTTCGGTTGATTCTGCCGAGCTTCGGCTTCTGCAATCTCCCTCTGCTTTTGGATAGTGATTTGGCACATTCTTGTAGTATGGCACTTGTCTTCACCACAAAATAAGTAGTAGATCTTCCTGGGCTGATCCCCATATCTTCCTCCGAAGCCCCTAGCACCTCTGCCTCTTGGAGCTGGCGGCCGGAAAGAGCTTTGTTGCTGCCCCGAAGATTGTGAGGTATACTATGGCCTCTGTAGCTGACCTCCTTTGTCATCATTCTGAGTGGAGTTGTGAATTGACCTGACATGCCTCGGGTAGATTCTTCCTCCGAAGCCCCTGGTCATTTCAGAGAATCTGTAAGCTTCCTCCCTTCTTTGGCGGAAGTCATTGTCAGCCCGAATGTATTCGTCCATCTTTTGATGCAGCTTTTCTAGAGTTTGTGGGGGCTTCCTGGCGAAATATTGGGCAGTAGGTCCTGGGTGAAGACCTTTGATCATGGCCTCAATGACAATCTCATTGGGCACTGTAGGCGCTTGTGCCCTCAATCGCAAGAACCTTCGTACATATGCCTGAAGGTACTCTTCATGGTCTTGTGTGCATTGGAATAGGGCCTGAGCTGTGACTGGCTTCGTTTGAAAGCCTTGAAAACTAGTGACCAACATGTCCTTAAGCTTCTGCCATGATGTGATTGTCCCTGGCCGAAGAGAAGAATACCATGTTTGAGCTACATTCCGGACTGCCATGACGAAGGACTTCGCCATAACTGCGGTATTGCCTCCAAACGAAGATATAGTTGCTTCGTAGCTCATGAGAAACTACTTTGGATCTGAATGCCCATCATACATGGGAAGCTGAGGTGGCTTGTACGATGGGGGCCATGGAGTAGCCTGCAGTTCTGCTGCTAAGGGAGAAGCATCATCAAAGGTAAAGGTATCATGATTAAAATCATCATACCATCCATCTTCGTTGAATAGGCCTTCCTGACGAAGCTCCCTATGCTGGGGCCTTCAGTTTTTTCGTCTTGAGCGAGATGGCGCACTTCTTCAGTAGCTTCGTCGATTTGCCTTTGAAGGTCAGCTAATCGCGCCATCTTCTCCTTCTTCCTTTATACTTGCTGATGGATGATCTCCATATCCTTGATCTCTTGGTCCAACTCCTCCTCCTGGAGTGTTGGACTGGTGGCTTTCCTCTTCTGGATTCGAGCCTCTCGAAGAGAAAGAGTTTCTTGGTTTGGGTCCAGCAGCTGTAGTGCAGTGGTCCCTGGTGCTGAAGCTTTCTTTGGTGGCATGACGAAGGTTAGTGCTTGCCGAAGGTGGTCGAAAGGGGTCCACCAGAGGTGGGCGCCAATGTTGGGGACTTGTTCTCAAATGCTATGAGTTAAGAACAAGGCAACAAAAAATGTTAAATGTTAATGTCCTTCGTCCTTCGAAGCATTATTTCCCTTAGGATATAATGATTTTCAGTCGAAGGTTATAAATGACATACCTTCATAAATAAGACATATATAAATAGAGAATGAATTTTATGAAATATAAGGGACAACATAAACAATCGCATAGCTTTATCAATTCATTCTCATTTTATTATTATGGAGAAATAAAAACAATACTGAATTACAAATGTACCTTCGACTTGACAAAAGATAAAAGTACAAGTGTGACGCACGAGCGAATACAAGTCAACGTGAACAGTACAGGGGTACTGTTCATCTATTTATAGGCACAGGACACAGCCTGTGAGAAATTACAGTTATGCCCTTTGCATTTAATATTGACTTATAGAAAAATCTACGAGGACTGGATAGCCTTTTCCCCTTTAAGTCGGTTCCTCTTCCCACGATTGAGCCGAAGCTCCCTTTCACAAAGCTTCAGAGCAACAGCAACCTTCGCCACGATCATGCCCTTCTCATCGTATATGCTTTTAATCCTGAATCCGAAGGTACCTGTCTATAAACCATACTTTAAAGACATTGTTAAATTACGTTTTTGAGGACCTTCGAAGGACAAAGGCCCCCAACAATGGCCATGATGGATCCACCATCATAAGTCTTTTCTTTGTAAAAATTCCCATCCACTGTGAAGCATCACATTTTGTTTTAAAACAAAACATTTTGTTTTTCTAGAGCAAGGCTAAGCATCATAAAATCCTTTTCATAAAAGGGTATCAAGGAAGGGTAATCAATTTTCTAAGGAAGGAAATGCATCAATTGTTTAACACACAACTCCTATCACCTAATGCATCAAACAAGGTGATAAAGATTTTAAAACACAAGGAAAGGGATAATGCACCGGGGCTTGCCTGGATAACACTAGGTTAATGTTGTTAGACGTTGATCACTTGACGATCAGCCTTTGTTCTGACACTCGCTTAGTCCATCCATCTTCAGGTTCGTTCATCAACATCATCTTGTGGAGAAGCTCACATGCAGCGACATCTTGTGGTCGACTCAGCTTTGGTTCTCCACATCACGTGGTTAATAAACGTACCTAAATGATTTGCATAATACACATGAATGCATATCAAGACGAATATCGCAAGATAATATTACGATTTTACACAGTAAAGAATCAAACACTTAAGGAGAAGGCATCACGACCTTTCATAAGCAAACGCTAGCTAGCGCCATATGACCAAGCGCAATAATCACGCTTCTCTAGATTAACCGAATCTAACGCAAACATCCCGAAACAGTAAACCATACACATTAAGTGCAACACCCACGTTCCTGCTTTCTAGACCGGATCTAATTCCGATATTAAGCAAGAATAAATTATTTAACCCACACTATCATCCTTAGTAAAATATATTTCAGAAGTCTAATAAAACCTGAACTCGCTATTATTAAATGCCAATGACTTAAAATAGTTATAGGAACAATCTAATTAACTCTTTAAACTGTGCATCTTAATTAACCTGAATTACCGACTTAACTAAATCGAACATCAAAATATATGTATGCTAAATTAATAACAATTATCGCGACCAACAATTCTGTTTAATCTATTTATATACCTAGTTGACTAGAATAACGAATCAACTTACCATCGTTAAATCCGACTTGAAACCACGAAATTGACGATGCCATTTAGCTCTAGCATTTCACCGAACACATGGTGAGTGCCATGTCGAATCGCACTTCTTCATCCACATCGAGAATTCTCCTGCCGCGTACTAATTTGTTTCCTTCCACACCTAATCTTCTCGGATTTTTGGCGTAGACGAGGATGACGATCGACGACTTGTTCGAGCTTTTTGTCGAGCACTTGGTGAATATCACGCTACTAGCTTCGTCTTCACCCGACTCTTGGGATTTCTTGATGACACACGGAATGACGTCGAGATCAAGTCTGGAGCGAGCTGGCGAGGACACGAATCCAGTGAGGGCTATGGTGACGTCGAGGTCATGAGCTCTAGCGACACAAGGTTAAGCGGCGAACGTGTTCGGCGTGCACACGTGAGCCGAACCGAAGGCGAGGAATCGATGAAGCAAGGTTCGTCGACAAGCACCATGGAGGAATCGGCGACGTTGTTGTACACACGACGCAACGATGAACGACAACAAGATGGCGCCACGCATACGACATCAACACACTGAGCAGCGGTTGTGCTTTCGTGGCGAGGAGACTGGAGCCAGGGCTAGACGTCGGCGTCATGGCGAGCTAGTCGAAGGCGAACAACCTGGCCATTAGCGAGCTGGGCGATGACTACAACATCGACAAACACACAACAACACGAGAAGATGTGATAGACAAGGCGAGGTTGTGGCCTGGGCGAGTCCTGGCGGGGTCAACGGCTCGACAGCGCCCGCACTGGAGCAAGCACCAGAGAAGCTGAGCAGCGACGGCCAACCACCATGGCTGGGAAGGGGAGGGCAGACACGCGCGCGTAGGGAGGGATCAGGAGAAAGCCGCCATGGGAGGGGCAGGGAAGAAGGGCGCGACGACCATGGGAGAGGGAGAGGAGCGCGTAGGGGCGAGCTCGGCTGGGTGCGAGCGAGCAGAGAAGAGGCAAGCTGGAGGGGCACGACATGGAGAGAGTGAGCTCGCCATGGGAGGGACTTCGAGCAGGGGGTTCAAGCCAGGGGCGCGGCGCAGCGGCCATGGGAGATGGCGGCCAAGCTGGAGCTGAGCGCGGCCAGGAGAGTGAGCAGAGGGAGCGCCGCGAGGGAGAAAGAAGCAGGGCGCGGCAGGGAGGAGCGCCAGTGCGCGTAGAAGATAGAGGCGACAGCTGGAAAAATTTCAGGGGAGGAGGCGGCGGGTGGATAGGGAGGAACATATATTTTTCCTTTTTTTTTGTTTTTCTCTTTTTTTAAAAGAAATCCACAGATATTTCGAAATCAGATAACTCATCTGCTCTTGTTCCGAATATTTGATTTAGCGAACACTCTGGAATATGAATTTTTACCAGTTACCTATATCCGAAGATTTGGATCTGGACGAGAAACGACAGACCGAAATAAACTGATTTCGGTTTCGATAATTTACTCTGCGTGATTCGACTAAAATTAGCCGAAACCATATCTGCTAATGTATACGCGATTTCGTCGCCAAAACAGCGTGCTGAAGGATCATAACCTCACGCACGATTTCTCTCAGACAACGCACGATCCTAATTATTTTACACTGAGTATTTTAATCGTCGAATTATAATAAATTTATTTGGGACACGGATCGCAACGGTGGATCGAGCTTCCAAATTTGTATTCTCCTAATCCATAAATTTTTAATCGAACACATGACTCGACATATCGCGAAATAAATGCACGATATCGATGCGGCATCGAGATTGCGATCTTTTCGGAAGCAACGTCACGCATCGCACATGTGGACGAGAAGCTGCGCGCATTGTTCTTTTCGGATAGCGCGGGGCTCCAAATTTTACATAAAATCAGAAGTTTTCTGATTTTCGCATTCACTTACGCGCGTGATCCGAACAGTTCAAAATTCGCCAGCAAACGAAGATTCGATAATCCAAAAGTTTCTTGAACCCCTTTTTTAATTGCTTAGAATATGGAAATGAAAACGGCACCAAACTCGAACTTTTGTGAGATGATTAAAATTTAGTGTCCACTTTATATACTGATATCCCGCGCTTAAATCCATAATCGCTGTTTATAGGAGATAACACCTGGGGTGTTACACTGAGGGCGACCCAGAGGGGTTTCCATGGTTACTACTGCTACTCACAATTTGGAATACCTTGAGACCCTAGGGTTGCTGCTGGAGCAGAGAAAGCGAGATACTGGGCGAGCCCAGCTTGGGGAGGAAGATGGGCTGGTTGCCAGCGTGCAGGAGCAGGAAAAGGGCGAGCTGTAGGAAATAAAAAATGCAGGGGCCAGGGCAAGCTCCATGGAAGCAGGGCACGACCATGGCAGGGTTGCTATAGAGAGGAAGATGGAGGGAGGGGCGTCGGCTGGACACAGCAACAGGAAGGGGCGCTGGGCAGAGGCGAGGAGGAGCCATGACAAGCACCAGCGAGCACCGGGAGCCATGAGCGAGAGAGGAAGGGAGCTCCCTGGCCAAGCTCGTGAGGAATGAAGGGAGCAGAGGAAGAGATGAGGATGAGGGAGAAGACGTGCAGGGATAAGGAAAGGAGATTAAGCGGTGGGGAGATAAGGAGAATTCCTATTTTTCTTCTCCAAACCTTGACAAAAGAAAAATGTACATATTTTGGGGTTCTGAAATTAAGTTTTAAAAAATGTATAAAAGGGTCGAACCAAAATAAGATTGACCACCATGTACAGATAGGATTTGATTTAGTGAATATTTTGGAGTCAGATTAATTACTACACGTTATCTATATCCAAAAATTTGGATCTGGGCAAGGAACACACGGACCGAACCAAACAAGGTTGGGACCGATACTTCAAACTGTATTTGACCCAGTTGAGTTCGGACGAAGATCACATGCTATCCGAATAGCATAGACTCGACATCTCAAAAGATTTTAAAGTCCCAACTTCAGGAAAAGATTTGGACAATGTAGATAGATGGAGATAGATAGGATATTAAAATCATGATAGACAAAGATAATTAGAATTTAGCAACCTTTATATTCACTGCTATCACGTGTTAAAGTCTGCACTCGTGGTCGAGCAGACGATAAACACCTAGGGCGTTACATTTATGATAATACTATGAAGATGTGTTGACATATTTCAGTTGCAATCATATAAATACTAAGTCAAATGCTAAGGATAAAAAAAAATCTGAACTATTGATATGTAAACATTTTGTATTATTTACTTCTTCAAACATGAGAAAGCATACCATACTAAAACAGAAAATATATATTTTCATTGACAACAACTATGAAGTGAGCATATCTTTGTAAAGAATATTCATCATAAGTGTACCGTCGGATTCAATACTTTGATAATTGGTATAACTTGTAGCGACAACAAGAACCTGTTGCTTCTAGTTGTTACTATGAATGACAGTGGGTAGGGGTATGGGCAAATAACTGCAGATAATTATTCATCGAGCACGGGTATGGTGGAATTTGTTATCCGTGGGTACGAATATGTATATGATAAGGTATCCACAATAGATTTTTTGTGGGTATGGATATGAAGTATCTATATTCGTTACACGATGGATATCAAACATATGGGTATCCATACCCGTTATCCATGGATAAATTGTATTGTTGCTAGAATATTATGTATTATCATTCCATGAATATTGTTCTATATTGTTTGTATCATATTATTTGTATTATCATCCAATAAATTGATGCTACCGGAATGTTAAAAATGTTGTTTGGTGCTAAAGTTGTTGAATTGCGATAAATAATTATTTGGTATTGATCGGTATCCATACCTGTCGGTACCTCAAGATTGGGGTACTCACTTCTACTGGGTCAAAATGGACCCCCAACACCCCTAAAGATGCTCGTCGTCGATCTTAGGTGGAGTCTCAACGGTCGTGCCAACGCCATTTGTTGGAGACTTGTTCTCAAATGCTATGAATTAAGAACAAGGCAACACAAAAAAGGTTAATGATTAATGCCCTTCGTCCTTCGAAGTATTATTTCCCTAAGGATATAACGTTCTTCAGACGAAGGTTATGAAGGACGTACCTTCATCATTGCAACATAAACCAATGGAAAATGAAACATATGAAACTGTCGGCGTTCCGAGACCGGGGGGTCCCTGAGCCGACGAGTGAATGTCGCCGCGTGCCCCAGCCCAGATGGGTCGAGCGCGAAGGGGGGAGAGCGAGGCGGCCGGAGACCGGCGTGAGAGAGGTGGGAATCCCGCGGCCTTCGTGTTTGTCCCGCGCCCAGGTCGGGTGCGCTTGCAGTAGGGGGTTACAAGCGTCCACGCGGGAGAGGGAGCGAGCGGCTTCAAGCGAGCGCGTGTCTCGTCCTCGTCCCCACGTGGCCAACCCTCTCTAAGAGGGCCCTGGTCCTCCCTTTTATAGGCGCAAGGAGAGGATCCAGGTGTACAATGGGGGGTGTAGCAGAGTGCTACGTGTCTAGCGGAGGAGAGCTAGCGCCCTAAGTACATGCCATTGTGGCAGCCGGAGAGATTTTGGCACCCAGCTGGTGTGATGTCGTGGCCGTCGGAGGAGCGATGGAGCCTGGCGGAGGGACAACTGTTGGAGCGGTTGAATCCTTGCTGACGTCCTCTTGCTTCCGTAAGGGGGCTGAGAGCCGCCGTCGTCACAGAGTATGCAGGGCGCCATCATTGCCTATCTGGCGGGGCGAGCCAGATGGGACGCCGGTCTTGTTCCCTGCAGCCCGAGTCAGCTCGGGGTAGGGTGATGATGGCGCCTCCTGTTGATGTGGCTGGCCTACGCCCTAGGTTGGGTGATGTGGAAGCTCCTCCGAAGCCGAGGTCGGGTCCGAGCCCCAGGTTCGGGCGAGGCGGAGATCGCCGGCTGGTGCCCGGGCAGAGTCCGAGCCCTGGGGTCGGGCGAAGCGGAGTTCGTCGTCTTCTGGGGCCGAGCCCAAGTCCGAGCCCTGGGTCGGGCGAGGCGGAGATCGTCGTCTTCTGGGGCCGAGCCCAAGTCCGAGCCCTGGGTCGGGCGAGGCGGAGATCGTCGTCTTCTGGGACTTAGCCCGAGTCCGAGCCCTAGGTCGGGCGGAGTGGAGTTCGCCGTCTTCCGGGACTTAGCCCGAGTCCGAGCCCTGGGTCGGGCGGAGTTCGCCGTCTTCCAGGACTTAGCCCGAGTCCGAGCCCTGGATCGGGCGGAGTTCGCTGTCTTCCGGGACTTAGCCCGAGTCCGAGCCCTGGGTCGGGCAGAGTTCGCCGTCTTCGGGGACTTAGCCCGAGTCCGAGCCCTGGGTCGGGCAGAGTGGAGTTCGCCGTCTTCCGGGACTTAGCCCGAGTCCGAGCCCTGGGTTGGGCGGAGTTCGCCGTCTTCTGGGACTTAGCCCGAGCCCGAGCCCTGGGTCGGGCAGAGTTCGCCGTCTTCCGGGACTTAGCCCGAGTCCGAGCCCTGGGTCGGGCGGAGTTCGCCGTCTTCCGGGACTTAGCCCGAGTCCGAGCCCTAGGTCGGGCGGAGCGGAGCTTCCTATGGTGCCTTTGGCCGCGCCTGACTGCCTGTCAGTCTCACTCTGTCAAGTGGCACCGCAGTCGGAGTGGCGCAGGCGGCGCTGTCCTTCTGTCAGCCCGGTCAGTGGAGCGGCGAAGTGACGGCGGTCACTTCGGCTCTGCCGGCTGGGGGGCGCGCGTCAGGATAAAGGTGTCAGGCCACCTTTGCATTAAATGCTCCTGCGATTTGGTCGGTCGGTGCGGCGATTTGGTCAGGGTTGCTTCTTGGCGAAGGCAGGGCCTCGGGCGAGCCGGAAATATGTTCGCCGCTGAAGGGGGGCCTCGGGCGAGACGGAAATCCTCCGGGGTCGGCTGCCCTTGTCCGAGGCTAGGCTCGGGCGAGGCGTGATCGAGTCCCTCGAATGGACTGATCCCTGACTTATTCGCACCCATCAGGCCTTTGCAGCTTTGTGCTGATGGGGGTTACCAGCTGAGAATTAGGAGCCTTGAGGGTACCCCTAATTATGGTCCCCGACAGTAGCACCCCAGCCTCGAAGGGAGTGTTTGCACTCGCTTGGAGGCTTTCGTCGCACTTTTTTGCAAGGGGACCAGCCTTTCTCGGTTGCGTTTTGTTCCGGTGGGTGCGCGCGAGCGCACCCGCCGGGTGTAGCCCCCGAGGCCTCGGAGGAGTGGTTTCACTCCTTCGAGGTCTTAATGCCTTGCGTAGTGCTTCGGCTGGTCTGGTCGTTCCCTCATGCGAGCTGGCCGTAGCCCAGGTGTACGGTCGGGTCCCAAGTTCTCGGGCTGGTATGTTGACGCTGTTAACGGTTCGGCCGGAGCCGGGTTTGCGAGAGCAGCCCCCGAGCCTCTGCACAGAGCGAGAGGGCGGTTAGGGGCACACTCGGCTTTTTTACATACGCCCCTGCGTCGCCTTTCCGCAAGGAGGAGGGGGGAAAGCGCCATGTTGCCCTCGATGGGCGCCGAACATGGTGTCTCCGATGAGCTGCAAGCGGGTAATCCGAGTGGACGTCCGTGCCCCGTTCGTTAGGGGTCGGCTAGGGGCACAGAGGCACGCCCAAAAGTACCTGCGGGTGATCTGCCGGACCTGGTCCCCTAGCGATGGGGTCCGAGGGCTTGATGCCTCCCTCTGATGGGATTCCGTTACAAGATCGTTCCTGCTGGTCTCGGAAATGTCTTAGGGTACCTCGGGAGCGCAGCCCGAGCCTTGGTTATGTATCGAACGTACCCATGGTCATCCCTCGCTCGGCGTCTAAGGCGGCTGTGAACCCTTCGGGGGCCAGCCTTCGAACCCCTGATCAGTAATGGGCGCGGAGCCCGAGTAGCCTGAGGCGGCCATGGAACCCTTTCGGGGGGCCGACCTTCGAACCTCTGACCAGTAGTGGGTGTAGGGCCCACGCGATCTGAGGCGGCTATCGAACCCTTCCGGGGGGCCAGCCTTCAAACCTCTGATCAGTAGGGGGGCTCGGAGCCTGGTTCCTTCTCGGGGAAGGATCCTTTTCGGGGTATCCCCCTTTCCCGGTCCCTGTTGCAAGAGAGAGAAAGAGGAAAAAAGGAAAAGGATACGAAATCGAACGACGCGGCATACCTTTTTTGACGCGGTCATCATGGCGAAGGCGAAGCGTCGCCCGCTTCTCCTGCCAGAGGCGCCGCCTGTCCCGCCACGGAGTTAATGCAATGGGGCGAGTGGTTGGCGGGGCGGCCGTTGTGCGTGCGCGAGCCGTTCGAGGAACGGATCACGGGCGCGTTGTCTTCACGCCGTGAGAGAGGGTTCTCTCGCTGCCCCCGGACGGGACGTGAGCTTGGTTGATGACGTGACCGCTGCTCCTGTCTGCCTGCCACCGCCATTACTGCCGGCCCATTCTTGGCCGCATTGATCGTCGCGCCAGGCTGGCGCTGCTGGGTCGTGCACTGGGTCGCCTCGAGTCGCGGCATTGGTTCCGCAGTCGAGGAGGCGCGGTGGTGGCGCAAGTGGCGGTGCTGTTGCATGCACGAAGCATTCGGCGCGCCGGTTGCATGACGCGTGGGCCTGGGCCTCCATGCTGGGCGTGTTGGGAGTCGGAGAAGCGCGCCCACTTGGCGCGGTTGCACGCCGCCTGCATGGCTGCCCACCCTTTCGCCCGCTGGTTTGGGCAAAAGTGGAGGGTCGCTTGTGACCGCTGGGCGGTTGTACGCACCGTGCGCGGCGGTTTGGCTTCTTCTGCTCTGAGTCGGCTTGCATGACGCGTGGGACCCAGCCCCCGCGCCGTAGGGGAGGACCTTGGAGTGTGTTGGAGAAGACTCAGCCCATGACGGCTGGGGACGCAAGTAGGGGGAGCCACCTTTAAAAGGAGGGTGACCCCCTTGGAAGGCGACCATGTCTTCGCGCTCCCTTATGCATCGTGTCTTTCCACCTTCCAAGCCCCCGGATGGGAGAAATCCGCCGTCTTTCCGCCTCGTCGTTGGAGGAACACAACTCCGTGGGAGTTGGTACCTTTCAGCCATCGTTCGGCTTCAAGGATTTTCATCATGCAGCCCGGTCGCACCCCTCCGCCGGTGGTCACCCAAAACGGCGACCTCCAGTTCGATGGAGGGGGAAAGCGAGCCGGACTGCGGCCTCTGCCCCTCCCTCAGCCTCAAGGATTTTCATCACTAGTGCTGGGGAGGGGAGTGTGCCGAGTTGGGGCCGGCCCCTGCATGGGCGGTGGCCCGCTCCTTCCCTCAGTGATCGGGGGGAAGGGCGGGAGTCGTCCGTGGCGCTGACAGCTGCACCGTGCCCGGCTCTCTGAGCCGAGCGGCTTCAGAGCCGCTCCCGGTGCCGCCTCCCGCCACGGCAGCTGGAAGAGGTTCCGCCACCGACGAGTTTGCCGGCGCCACCCGCGGACCGACCTCCAACTCTACGGCCTTCTGCCCGTCCTTGCCTCTCGAGTTTGGGCACGGGCGGGGGCCTCCTGACAGCAGCATCCGCCCTGAGGTCATCGCCGCTGCTGTTCAGACCCCCGGAGCAGAAGTCATCGTCGTCGCCGCTGCTGGGGCGGGCGACGACAAGCCGTTCGTCGGTCTTCTGTTGCTCCGCAGGCCTCTCCCCCGTCGAGTGGGGTTGTTCGTACCTGCGGAGGTGGAACCGGAGTTCCGTTTGTAATGGCACCTTGGATGCCAGTGTTTTTGTTCATTGTGGCTGTCGGGGCCTGAACATGTATGTATTTTCGGCACGGAGCCGTGTTTTTTCCTCATTTTCGAGCACTAAGACTCGCCTGTTGGTTGTCTGAACCGCTTCACCAAGCGTGAGTCGCCCCGTGTAAAGGTGACGAGTGAGGTATTCGTATCCCGGAGGCGTAGGAGTCCCTCGGCTCGGTCGGCCTTGCCGCTTACGCGCACTCTTACCCGTCCATGGGGCTCTGTTCCCGACGCAGTCGAGAAAGCTCGAGAAATCGCTTCAGCAGAAGAGCTTCCGAACGTGAAGACTTGTTCGGTCCACGGGATCACTTATCCGAACGTGAGTTACTTATCGCAGAAGGTGATGAGTGAGGTATCCGTATCCCGGAGGCGTAGGAGTCCCTCGGCTCGGTCAGCCTTGGCTGCTTATGTGTACTCCATCGTTTTCAGGATCCACTTTCGAAGTAGTCAAACAGCCCGAAAGACCTTCTGGCAGAAAAGATCTTTTTTCGAGGAAAATTTCGACGCAGAGGGGGTTCCCCCCTTTTAGCCCCCGAGGGAGGGTCGGGCTTTGCCGAGGCGAGGCCGATCCTTCCTTGACGACTAAACTTTTGCTGGGCGCGAGGTATATGAACAACTTGAAAACATCTTAAGGGTAGAAGCGACGTAGCTGTTGGATGTTCCAAGCGTTGCTGTAGACCTCGCCTTGACTGTTGGCCAGCTTGTACGTTCCGGGCTTCAGAACTTTGGCGATGACGAACGGCCCCTCCCAGGGGGGCGTGAGCTTGTGCCGCCCTCGGGCGTCTTGTCGCAGCCGAAGCACCAGGTCGCCCACCTGGAGGTCTCAGGACCGGACCCCTCGGGCGTGGTAGCGTCGCAGGGACTGCTGGTACCGCGCCGAGTGTAGTAAGGCCTTGTCCCGAGCCTCCTCCAGCTGGTCCAGCGAGTCTTCTCGGCTAGCTTGGTTGCTTTGGTCGGTGTAGGCCCTCGCCCTCGGGGAGCCGTATTCCAGGTTTGTGGGCAAGACGACCTCGGCCCTGTAGACTAGGAAGAACGGCGTGAAGCCCGTGGCTCGGCTTGGCGTTGTCCTCAGACTCCAGACCACCGAGGGGAGTTCCTTCATCCATCTCTTGCCGAACTTGTTGAGGTCGTTGTAGATCCGAGGCTTGAGCCCTTGTAGAATCATGCCGTTGGCACGCTCTACTTGCCCATTTGACATGGGGTGAGCCACAGCGGCCCAGTCCACCCGGATGTGATGATCCTCGCAGAAGTCCAGGAACTTTCTGCCGGCGAACTGGGTGCCATTGTCGGTGATGATGGAGTTCGGGACCCCGAAGTGACGGATGATGTTGGTGAAGAACGCCACCGCCTGCTCGGACCTGATGCTGTTCAGGGGTCGGACCTCGATCCACTTGGAGAATTTGTCGATGGCGACCAGCAGGTGCGTGTAGCCCCCTGGTGCCTTCTGCAAGGGGCCGACGAGATCCAGACCCCACACAGCAAAAGGCCAGGTGATGGGTATCGTCTGCAGAGCCTGAGCGGGCAGGTGGGTCTGCCTTGCGTAGAACTGACACCCTTCGCAGGTGCGGACAATTCTAGTGGCGTCGGCCACCACCGTCGGCTAGTAGAAGCCTTGCCAGAAAGCATTTCCAACAAGGGCTCGAGGCGCTGCGTGATGGCCGCAAGCCCCCGAGTGTATCTCTCGCAGGAGTTCCTGACCTTCGGCGATGGAGATGCATCGCTGGAGGATGCCTGAGGGGCTGCGGTGGTAGAGCTCCTTCTCATCTCCCAGCAAGACGAACGACTTGGCGCGCCGCGCCACCCGCCGAGCTTCGGCTCGGTCGGAGGGTAGCTCTCCTCGGTGGAGATATTGCAGGTACGGGGTCTGCCAGTTTTGATCAGGCGTGACCCCACTTCGCTCCCCCCCGACGTGCAGCGTCTCGCCCTCGGGGGCCGAGGGTACCTCGGGCCGAATCGAGGATGCCTCGGACCGAGCCGAGGGTGCCTCGGACTGGGCCGAGGGTGCCTCGGGCTCAGGCGTGTCGTCGATCTTGACAGAGGGTTGATGGAGATCCTGGGAGAAGACGTCCGGGGGAACCGTCGTTCGCCCCGAGGCTATTTTAGCCAGCTCGTCCGCAGTCTCGTTGTAGCGCCGAGCGATGTGGTTGAGCTCGAGCCCGTAGAACTTGTTTTCCAGGTGCCGAACTTCATCGTAGTAGGCCTCCATCTTCGGGTCGCGGCAGTGGGAGTTCTTCATGACTTGGTCGATGACGAGCTGTGAGTCACCGCGAGCGTCGAGGCGTCGAACCCCTAGCTCGATGGCGATCCGCAACCCGTTGACCAGAGCTTCGTACTCAGCCACATTGTTGGATGCCGGGAAATGGAGGCGTAGCACGTAGCGTAGGTGCTTCCCGAGGGGCGAGATGAAGAGTAGGCCTGCGCCGGCTCTTGTCTTCATCAGCGACCCGTCGAAGAACATGGTCCAGAGCTCCGGTTGGATCGGAGCCGTCGGTAGCTGGGTGTCGACCCTTTCAGCTACGAAGTCCACCAAGACCTGGGACTTGATGGCCTTCCGAGGAGCGAACGAGATTGTCTCGCCCATGATTTCCACCGCCCACTTTGCAATCCTACCCGAGGCCTCTCGGCACTGGATGATCTCCCCCAGGGGGAAGGATGACACCACAGTTACCGGATGAGACTCGAAGTAGTGTCGCAGCTTCCGCCACGTTAGGATCACCGCGTACAGCAGCTTCTGAACTTGTGGGTAGCGGATCTTGGTTTCGGACAGTACCTCGCTGACGAAGTAGACTGGCCTCTGAACGGGCAATGCATGTCCCTCTTCTTGCCTCTCGACCACAATCGCGGCGCTAACCACCTGAGTGGTCGCGGCGATGTAGACCAGGAGGGCTTCTCCGACAGCTGGGGGCACCAAGATAGGCGCCTTTGTGAGGAGCGCCTTCAGGTTCCCGAGGGCTTCCTCAGCCTCAGGGGTCCAAGTGAAGCACTCGGCCTTCCTTAAGAGGCGGTACAGAGGTAGACCTCTTTCGCCGAGGCGTGAGATGAAGCGGCTCAGAGCCGCGAGGCATCCCATGACCCTCTGTACGCCTTTCAAGTCCTTGATGGGCCCCATGCTGGTGATAGCTGCGATTTTCTCCGGGTTGGCTTCGATGCCTCGCTCGGAGACGATGAACCCCAAGAGCATGCCTCGGGGTACTCCGAAAACACATTTTTCGGGATTGAGCTTGACGCCTTTCGCCTTGAGACATCGGAATGTCGCTTCAAGGTCGGAAAGGAGGTCGGAGGCTTTCCTCGTCTTGACTACGATGTCATCAACGTAGGCCTCGACCGTGCGGCCAATGTGTTCGCCGAACACATGGTTCATGCATCGCTGGTACGTTGCGCCCGCATTCCTCAAGCCGAACGGCATGGTGACATAGCAGTACATGCCGAAGGGTGTGATGAAAGAAGTCGCGAGCTGGTCAGACTCTTTCATCCTGATTTGATGATACCCTGAGTAGGCATCGAGGAAAGACAGGGTTTCACACCCAGCAGTGGAATCCACGATTTGGTCGATGCGAGGCAGAGGGTAGGGAACCTTCGGACATGCTTTGTTGAGACCAGTGTAGTCTACACACATCCGCCATTTCCCCCCTTTCTTTCTCACAAGCACAGGGTTGGCAAGCCATTCGGGATGGAATACCTCTTTGATGAACCCTGCCGCCATTAGCTTGTGGATCTTCTCGCCTATGGCTCTGCGCTTCTCCTCGTCGAATCGGCGCAGTGGCTGCTTGACGGGTCAGGCTCCGGCTCGGATGTCCAGCGAGTGCTCGGCGACATCCCTCGGTATGCCGGGCATGTCCGAGGGACTCCACGCGAAGACGTCGGCATTCGCGCGGAGAAAGTCGACGAGCACTGCTTCCTATTTGGGATCGAGCCCGGAGCCGATCCGGATCTGCTTAGAGGCGTCGCCGCTGGGATCGAGGGGGACGGACTTAACCGTCTCCGCTGGTTCAAAGTTGCCGGCATGACGCTTCACGTCTGGAACCTCCTTAGAGAGGCTCTCTAGGTCGGCGATGAGGGCCTCGGACTCGGCGAGGGCCTCGGCGTACTCCACGCACTCCACGTCGCGTTCGAACGCGTGTTTGTACGTGGGGCCGACGGTGATGACCCCGTTGGGGCCCGGCATCTTGAGCTTTAGGTAGGTGTAGTTGGGGACGGCCATGAACTTCGCGTAGCATGGCCTCCCCAGTACCGCGTGGTAGGTTCCCCGGAACCCGACCACCTCGAACGTCAGGGTCTCCCTTCGGAAGTTGGAGGGTGTTCCGAAGCAGACGGGAAGGTCAAGCTGTCCGAGGGGTTGGACGCGCTTCCCGGGAATGATCCCAGGGAAGGGCGCAGCGCCTGCCCGGACAGAGGACAGATCGACACGCAGGAGCCCGAGGGTCTCGGTGTAGATGATGTTGAGGCTGCTGCCTCCATCCATGAGGACCTTGGTGAGCCTGACGTCGCCGATGACGGGGTCGACGACGAGCGGGTATTTCCCCGGGCTCGGCACATGGTCGGGGTGATCGTCTCGGTCGAAGGTGATGGGCTTGTCGGACCTGTCTAGATAGACTGGCGCCGCCACCTTCACCGAGCAGACCTCCCGGCGCTCTTGCTTGCGGTGCCGAGCCGAGGCGTTCGCCGCTTGCCCACCATAGATCATGAAGTAGTCGCGGACCTCGGGGAACTCTCCTGCCTGGTGGTCTTCCTTGTTGTCGTCGTCACGGGCCTTGCCACCCTCCGCGGGTGGCCTGGCCCTATGGAAGTGGCGCCGAAGCATGACGCACTCCTCAAGGGTGTGCCTGACGGGCCCCTGGTGATAGGGGCACGGCTCCTTGAGCATCTTGTCGAAGAGGTTGGCACCTCCGGGGGGCTTCCGAGGGTTCTTGGACTCGGCGGCGGCGACAAGGTCCGTGTCGGCGGCGTCGCGTTTCGCTTGTGACTTCTTCTTGCCCTTCTTCTTGGCGTCGCGCTGAGTTGACGCCTCGGGAGTATCTTCCGATGGGCGGCCCTGGGGCTACTTGTCCTTTCGGAAGATAGCCTCGACCGCCTCCTGGCCGGAGGCGAACTTGGTAGTGATGTCCATCAGCTCGCTCGCCCTGGTGGGGGTCTTGCGACCCAGCTTGCTCACCAGGTCGCGGCAGGTGGTGCCAGCGAGGAACACGCCGATGACATCCGAGTCGGTGATGTTGGGCAGCTCGGTGCGCTGCTTCGAGAATCGCCGGATGTAGTCTCGGAGAGACTCTCCCGGCTGCTGTCGGCAGCTTCGGAGGTCCTAGGAATTCCTGGGGCGCACGTACGTGCCCTGGAAATTGTCGGCAAAAGCTTGGACTAGGTCGTCCCAGTTGGAGATCTGCCCCGGAGGCAGGTGCTCCAACCAGGCGCGAGCGGTGTTGGAGAGGAACAGGGGGAGGTTGCAGATGATGAGGTTGTCATCGTCCGTTCCACCCAGTTGGCAGGCCAGACGGTAGTCCGCAAGCCACAGTTCCGGTCTCGTCTCCCCCGAGTACTTTGTGATAGTAGCCAGGGGTCGGAACCGGGTCAGGAACGGCGCCCGCCAGATGGCTCAGCTGAAGGCTTGCGGACCGGGTGGTTCGGGCGAGGGACTCCGATCCTCCCCACTGTCGTAGCATCCCCCACGCCTGGGGTGGTAGCCTCGGCGCACCCTCTCATCAAGGTGGGCCCGACGGTCGCGGTGATGGTGCTCGTTGCCGAGGCGACCCGGGGCCGCAGGCGCGGTGTTGCGCGTGCGCCCGGTGTAGACCGAGGCTTCCCGCATGAATCGGGAAGTCGCGGCATGAGGTTCTGAGGGGTACCCCTGCCTTCGGGAGGTGGAGCTCTCGGCCCGTCGGACCGCGGCGCCTTCCAGGAGATTCTTGAGCTCTCCCTGGATTCGCCGCCCCTCGGTGGTTGATGGCTCCGGCATCGCGCGAAGAAGCATTGCTGCTGCCGCCAGGTTCTGGCCGACCCCACTGGATGCGGGTGGTGGCCTGACCCTGACGTCGTCGGTGATGCGGTGCTGGAAGCCCTGGGGTAGATGACGTATTTCTCCGGCCGGAGGTTGGCCCGCCCATGCCTGCCCGACGTCTCGACGGATCGGCTCAAGCGCTTCTGCTCCCTCGTTGAGCCTGGCCTGCACCCCACGGATTTGCTCGAGCTGTGGGTCATGGCCCCCCGCCTGAACGGGGACCACAGCTAGCTCCCGTGGGATGTCAACGCGAGGCGCTGGCCTAGGGAGGTCACCGTCCTCCAGCATGCCGAGATGGTTGCCTTCGGAGGGACCCCCTAGATCGACGTGGAAGCATTTGCGACTTGGGCCGCAGTCCTCATCGCCGAGGCTACGGCTACCGTCGGAACAGTCGGAAAGGCAGTAGTCGCATGCGGTCATGAAGTCCCGCATGGCACTGGGGTTGCCAAGTCCAGAGAAATCCCAATAGATGCTGGGCTCGTCGTCTTCCTCGGACCCAGAGGGCCCGTAGGTCGAGACGTCCGTCAGCCGGTCCCAAGGTGACCGCATACGAAACCCCAGAGGGTTTGGACTTGCCTCTACGAGAGCGCGCGCCAAAGCGAAGTCACTAGGCGGGTTGAGGCTGAATCCGAAAGACGTGGGATGGGAATCGGTCGGTACCTTTTGGTCGACGGGCGGCGATAAGGTCACGTCGGGGACTGACTGCACCGTCGTCTCAGGTACGAGGGTGACATCTAGCAAGCTTTTCGCGAGCGTGCTGGCGTCGTCCGCTTGCTCGGGATTGGCGTGTCGCGGGGAGACGGTGCTCGCCTTCGTCTCAAACGCGAGGTCGACGCCCGGTGCGCCCCCCGTTGGGGCGCTGGGGCCGTCGACTCGCTCGACAACCGACGAGGCGCTGTCTCCTGCTTGGCCTTGGTTGCCCCGCCTCCTCCTCCGCCAGCGGGGGAGAGGACGGGGTGAGCTCGAAGGTTGTCCTTCCACCATGCGGGGAAGACGTCGCCGATTCCGCCGCCGGCGGGCGGGTTGTCGGCTGCCACTGTCATTATCGCACGGCGGTGGAAGGAGTATCATGTCGTAGCTGCCGTCGAGGGACATGAACTCAAGACTCCCGAAATGGAGCAACGTCCTGGGTTGGAGAGGTTGCTGGAGACTGCCCATCTAGAGCTTGACGGGAAGCTGTTCGTCAACACGCAGCAGGCCCCTACCTGGCGTGCCAACTGTCGGCGTTCCGAGACCGGGGGGTCCCTGAGCCGACGAGTGAATGTCGCCGCGTGCCCCAGCCCAGATGGGTCGAGCGCGAGGGTGAGCGCGAAGGGGGGAGAGCGAGGCGGCCGAAGACCGGCGTGAGAGAGGTGGGAATCCAGCGGCCTTCGTGTTCGTCCCGCGCCCAGGTCGGGTGCGCTTGCAGTAGGGGGTTACAAGCGTCCACGCGGGAGAGGAAGCGAGCGGCTTCAAGCGAGCGCGTGTCTCGTCCTCATCCCCGCGCGGCCAACCCTCTCTAAGAGGGCCCTGGTCCTCCCTTTTATAGGCGCAAGGAGAGGATCCAGGTGTACAATGGGGGGTGTAGCAGAGTGCTACGTGTCTAGCGGAGGAGAGCTAGCACCCTAAGTACATGCCATTGTGGCAGCCGGAGAGATTTTGGCACCCAGCTGGTGTGATGTCGTGGCCGTCGGAGGAGCGATGGAGCCTGGCGGAGGGACAACTGTCGGAGCGGTTGAATCCTTGCTGACGTCCTCTTGCTTCCGTAAGGGGGCTGAGAGCCGCCGTCGTCACAGAGTATGCAGGGCGCCATCATTGCCTATCTGGCGGTGCGAGCCAGATGGGACGCTGGTCTTGTTCCCTGCGGCCCGAGTCAGCTCGGGGTAGGGTGATGATGGCGCCTCCTGTTGACGTGGCTGGTCTACGCCCTAGGTTGGGTGATGTGGAAGCTCCTCCGAAGCCGAGGTTGAGTCTGTCTTCCGTGGCCGAGGTCGGGTCCGAGCCCCAGGTTCGGGCAAGGTGGAGATCGCCGGCTGGTGCCCGGGCGGAGTCCGAGCCCTGGGGTCGGGCGAAGCGGAGTTCGTCGTCTTCTGGGGCCGAGCCCAAGTCCGAGCCCTGGGTCGGGCGAGGCGGAGTTCGTCGTCTTCTGGGGCCGAGCCCAAGTCCGAGCCCTGGGTCGGGCGAGGCGGAGATTGTCGTCTTCTGGGACTTAGCCCGAGTCCGAGCCCTGGGTCGGGCGGAGTGGAGTTCGCCGTCTTCCGGGACTTAGCCCGAGTCCGAGCCCTGGGTCGGACGGAGTTCGCCGTCTTCCGGGACTTAGCCCGAGTCCGAGCCCTGGATCGGGCGGAATTCACCGTCTTCCGGGACTTAGCCCGAGTCCGAGCCCTGGGTCGGGCGGAGTTCGCCGTCTTCTGGGACTTAGCCCGAGTCCGAGCCTTGGGTCGGGCGGAGTGGAGTTCGCCGTCTTTCGGGACTTAGCCTGAGTCCGAGCCCTGGGTCGGGCGGAGTTCGCCGTCTTCTGGGACTTAGCCCGAGCCCGAGCCCTGGGTCGGGCGGAGTTCGCCGTCTTCCGGGACTTAGCCCGAGTCCGAGCCCTAGGTCGGGCGGAGTTCGTCGTCTTCCGAGACTTAGCCCGAGTCTGAGCCCTGGGTCGGGCGGAGCGGAGCTTCCTATGGTGCCTTTGGCCGGGCCTGACTGCCTGTCAGTCTCACTCTGTCAAGTGGCACCGCAGTCGGAGTGGCGCAGGCGGCACTGTCCTTCTGTCAGGCCGGTCAGTGGAGCGGCGAAGTGACGGCGGTCACTTCGGCTCTGCCGGCTGGGGGCGCGCGTCAGGATAAAGGTGTCAGGCCACCTTTGCATTAAATGCTCCTGTGATTTGGTCGGTCGGTGCGGCGATTTGGTCAGGGTTGCTTCTTGGCGAAGGCAGGGCCTCGGGCGAGCCGGAAATATGTTCACCGCTGAAGGGGGGCCTCGGGCGAGACGGAAATCCTCCGAGGTCGGCTGCCCTTGTCCGAGGCTAGGCTCGGGCAAGGCGTGATCGAGTCCCTCGAATGGACTGATCCCTGACTTATTCGCA
This sequence comes from Zea luxurians, assembly GCA_029449295.1. Classification (NCBI taxonomy): domain Eukaryota; kingdom Viridiplantae; phylum Streptophyta; class Magnoliopsida; order Poales; family Poaceae; genus Zea; species Zea luxurians. The sequence goes on along the minus strand of JAOPSE010000004.1, from coordinate 62,613,075 downwards.
CCCATCAGGCCTTTGCAGCTTTGTGCTGATGGGGGTTACCAGCTGAGAATTAGGAGCCTTGAGGGTACCCCTAATTATGGTCCCCGACAGAAACATTGTAACATAAATTATTACATGTCATCATAATATATCTTTTTTTATATAATCAGGAATAAATAAAAACAATATCAAATTACATTTATACCTTCGGCTTGAAGGCAAAGGTACAAGCGTGATGCACGAGTGAAAATCAGTTAGCGTGAACAAGTACGGGGGTACTGTTCACCTATTTATAGACACAGGGCGTAGCCTGTATGAATTTACATTTATATCCCTTATAACCGGTTACAATCATGACATAGATTACCATGGGCCGATCGGTATTTGCATATTTAGGTCGGTGCAACCCTTCGTCTCAAGGCGTGTTATTATGCCGAAGCTCCCTGGATGGCAGCTTCAGCGTTGCTTTTGTGTTGATCTTCTGAAGATGCTCCTTCTTTCAGGACCTTCGGCGACGAAGCGGACCCCAACAGTAGCCCCTTCGTGGTACTAGATCGTTTTTCGTAACGAGCTTGATCCATGAAAAATTCTCCTAGGCTTCGGAATGCCGAAGGTTCGAAAAACACCTTCCCCGAGCTCGTTGCCGAGAAACGATTAAAATATTCCGAGTGCGAGGTGACCCCACCATGTTGCGGGTACGCGTGATCTGGCGATTCATCTCGCACGCGGCGTGGTCCACCGTTCAGTGGGTGTGTGTGACTGTTAAGCGGGTGCGGGCGATTTGACGATTCACCTTCAGACCTGCAGCACTATATAAACAGAGGGGGTAGGTGTGAAGTTACCACAACATTCATTGCCATTGCACTGTTGTGCTGCTGAAAAATTTAACTATAGCCGAAGCTTTCTCATCGCATTCTCAAGCAAAGCACCATTTTAATTTAGCTTCGGCATAAGAGGGAGCTTCGTCAAAACTATAAAAATTCTCAACATTCGTAAGAATTGCAAGAAATTCAACACCTAATGGCCAGAGTACGTTCAACTGCTAGGGTGACCCGTGACGAAGAAGAGGCCGAAGCCACCAAAACAGCCCCGATTTCCGAAGTTATGAGGCAATCGAGATTAGTTGTAACAGAAGCCACCAAACAAGGTGTACCTGCTGCTAAAACTGAACAAGATGTTGAGGAAGAAGTCACTGATGAAGAGGAAGAAGACTAGCATTCTGGTCCTGTCAAAACCTAGCCACTTGGATTTTGGAGAATCTACCATTTCTGAAGCTGATATGCCCATGCTGATAAAGCTAGGCTATTTTAGGGAAACTGAGAAGAAGCTGATTCGTTTTGCTGGGGATGAAACCACTCCGACACCGAAAAGTGATGATGTGGTTGTTTTCAAGAGCTTCTTCAGAGAGGGACCGCGGTTTCCCTTGAATAAGATGATTGGTGAAGTTTTGGATAATTATGAAATATATCTTCATCAGCTAACTCCTAATGCTATCGTTAGACTCAGCATTTTCATCTGGGCTCTCCGAAGCCAAGGGGTAGACCCGAATGCTGAAGCTTTCTGCCGAGTGCATGAGCTTCATTACCAGACGAAGGCTAGAGAAGATGGACTACATGAAAACTTTGGGTGTTACAACTTCGCATACCGCAAAGACATGAAGGCCCCGGTGCTTAGCTATCGCACTAAGTGGCCATCTGGCTGGAAAAGCGAGTGGTTTTATGTCAAAGTCGATGAAAAGAAGAGGGAGAAGCTGAAGACGCTAGTGCTAAGCCCGTTAAGTTTGAAATTCCGGTTGACTAGGCCCTTGTGCCGCATGACGCCAGGATCGCCATGCCAACAAGCTGTGGCAGAATTTAGTGTGGTAGCCGAACAGATTAGCACGAGGGATCTAGTTCAAGAATATTTGGCTAACAAGACATCTCTGACTTTGAGCGAATTTAGCATGCCAAAATTAAAAGGAACGAAGAAGGGACTTGAGCTTGTGCGACTTTCTTATCGATTTAAATTTGGAAAACAATTTAAAGAACCTTGCCAAGAGTGGTTGGAAATGATTGAAGCTGTGTGTAATGAAGTGTTGGGAAATTACACTAAAAAAGAGGATCAACCGATGACTATGGCCTTCGGCACCCGATCAAAGCGGAGGTTGAATCGGGTGATGGATGCGTTGAATTTCGACTACCTTGACTATGAGCAATTGAATAAGGGTGCCGAAGGGCTAAAGAGAAAGAGGGTTGTTAGTGTTTTTAGCAGACAAGTTGCTAGAATGGTGAAGGAAGATGAGGAAGCTGCAAAGAAGAGAAAGTCTAGCCCTGAGCCGAAGGTGGCTGCTCCTGCGCCGAAGAAGAGAAAACCCGCGGCTCCGAAGCCAAAAACAACTGAGATAGAGGAAGAGACTCCTTCAATGCCTTCTGCTACTGAAGTTGAAGAAATTTTAAAGGTAATGACTGAATTCCTACCTATCAAGCTGCTAAGTCCTCTAGGGCCGCAACTGACAAAGCTTTTACAGAAGAAGGACAATCCTTCGGCAACAAAGAAGATGGCTGAGCCAAAAAGGCGAATAATTATCACTGTTATGCAAGCTATTGAGAAAACACCGCCGCGGGCCTCAGCATCAAAGATAGTACCATCTGCCGAAGCTACCAGCGCCGAAGCTACCACTACCGAAGCCGCCAGTGCCGAAGCTGCCACTGCCGAGGCTGCCAACTTAGAGAGTACGCTATCTAATATTGATAGAGTGCTCTTGGATTTGGCAACGGAGGAGGCTACTGCTTCTACAGAAGAAGTGTTGGCTACAGTGCCAGAAAAAGGGAAGAAGATTGCCGAAGATACTTCGGAAAAAGAAGAATTCAATTTTCAAAATATAATTGGTCAAGAATTGACCAAGGCTAAGAAAAAGGAACTTCAGGAGTACGCCATATCCTGTGGCTATCAGCCGGGGGCCTTGCTTTTTGGTGGTGTTGAGGAAGAAGCCTTAGGGTGCATCCGAGATCGTACCAGAGCAAAGATTATCAGCACCCTAACAAAGAGTGTTGGCTTTCCAAAGCTTGAAGCCGACCTTAGTAGGTACCGGCGGCAGCATATCGTCGGTAGCTTATTCTATTCTAATTTTATGGTAAAAATTTCTCAACTTTTTATTGTTTTAAGATAAAGGTAATTTCTGATGAAGGTTATTTTTTCCAAAGTCTGCTACTAAGTAAAGCCTTGAGGATGCAACAAGATCTCGAGGATAAGAAAAATGAGATTATAATTGAAGGCTTGGAAAATAAAATCAAAGAACATGAAGCTGCTCTTGAAAAGAAAGATTTTGATCTTCAAACAACGGAGGGCTTGCTGGCAGAAGCCCAAGCCAAAATTGCCAGACTAAACAGTGAACTTGTCCTGAAATCAAAAAGCTTTGAACAAGAAAAGGACTTTGATATAAATCTTGCATGCGAAGTTGAGAGAAGTTCAAGCTTGCAAAAATCCTTGAAGGAGCTTCAGGACAAATGCCTAAACTTTGGCAACTGGTGCGTGCAACGGCTGAAGCAGATTTTCAACTCAGTTGGCGCTAGTTCTGAAAAATTTGAACCTTCGGTTGAAGACCCGTCAAGCACCTTTGAACATATTGAGGGCGAAGTTGAGGCACTTAACGAAGTTATAGCTGGGCATGTTGATTTCTGTGCCCTGCTGGCTTCTCGAGGCACAGCTGTCGCATTTATGAAGGCCGGTTGCACACATGGCAATATAGTAAATAGGCCAAATTTTAGTTTGTCTCCAGCTGACATGGCCAATATACCCAGCCTGGCTCAAAGCATCGGGAACAGGTTTATAACTCAAATTTGGATGAAGGGTGGGCGAAACTTGGCTAGTGATGAAGCACGAAGCCATCTTAAGCCGGTATTGAACTCATCCATTATTTACCTTCTCCTGAGATCACTTTTTACCTTTTTACCTTATTACTTTGTTGCGTATAGGATGACGATGCCGAAGATCAGTGATTCGAAGATTAACAACTCGAGGCTTGACGGGTGCTGATGAAGCTGCACAGAGCTTTGATAACACTTGAATTATCTTTGTAACAGTATCGTAGTTTAGAAATCAAACATTACTCTGTAAATTTGTCCATACCTTGTAATATATTTTTACCTTTCCATCCGTGCATGAATTGCTTTGATGTGGACGAAACTTATATCTTTTGAGCCGAAGGCGAAAAACACCTTCCCTTCTTTTCGTACACAACGAAGCGTAGATTTGCTTCTTTTCTTGTCGTTAGAGCCGAAGCAACTGCCTGTACGCTATGATATGATGATGATGATCCTACGAATGCCTAAATGAATGTGTATGGATGTAATGAATGACGTGATGTAATATGCAAATGAATGTCCAAACACACGCTTACGAAGCCACACCCATACTCTGCATCTTGTTCACCGTTTATTTTTCGGTGTTCACCGTTGACTTTTCGGTGTAATTTCTGCATCCCCTTAGGAACAACTTTTGAACTTCTTCGCCTTCTATTTTGGCGGTATCACCGTTGACTTTTCGGTGTAAGTTCTGCATCCCCTTAGGATCGACTTTTGAACTTCTTCGCCTTATATTTCGGCGGTATTTAGCTCTGCATTCCCTTAGGAACGTCTTTTGAGCAGAAAACTTACATTGCGCTCCCTTGGGAATGACTTTTTGTAGCTTCGTCGTGCTCTGCATCCCCTTAGGGACGACTTTTCGAGCTTCTCCCTAGTTTTTTCTTTCTCTGCACTCGATGGTGCATGCTCAGATTTTACATTTTACATTCTTTTGGGGGATTTTGCTCTCGTAGAGCTAAATAAGAAAGGAAAAATTACAAGCCATGGCCCCATTAAAAACCTTTCTCCCCATTGGGAAAGGAAAAGGGTGCCATAGGAAAAAATGAAAAAAGATTACATCAAATTACACATAATATCGTCGAAACTCATCCGCATTCCAAGATCTAGGAATGTTGTTGCCGTCCATATCCTTCAATCTGTAAGAACCAGGCCTTGACGAAGATACCACCAGAAATGGTCCTTCCCACTTCAGCTGTAGTTTGCCTACTGTGTTCGGATTGGCCCCTCTCTGAAGTACCAAATGCCCTGGCTTAATATTTTTCAGCCGAACTTTTCTGTCATGCCATTTTATTGTTTCGGCTTGATATTTATTGATATTCTCCACATCCTGAAGTCTGGTCTCTTCTATAGTATCTTTTGCTACATGATAATCAGCTTCGTCCTCTGCCGAGGTTGCTGTTCTAATTGACCCCGCCGAGGTTGCTGTTCTAATTGACCCCGCTTTAGCTTCTTCTGGGGTTATAGCTTCGTCACCAAACAATAACTTGAACGGTGTAAAACCTGTTGATCTTGATATGGTTGTATTGCGGCTCCACACCACTTTAATCAACTCATCTAGCCACTTTCCTTTGGGCTGATTGAAGATTAACTTCATTATTCCCGTCATTATAATGCCATTTGCTCTTTTGACCAGCCCGTTTGACTCCGTGTGCCTAACTGATGCAAAATGAATCTTCGTGCCAATGTGATCGCATAAATCCTTGAAAGTTTCGGCATCAAACTATGTTCCATTGTCAACAGTTATAGCCTTCGGCACGCCGAAGCGACAAATAATATTTTGCTAGAAGAATTTCTGGACTGTAATCGAAGTTATTATAGCCAAAGGCTTTGCTTCAATCCACTTAGAAAAATATTCTACAGCCACCATGACATATCTCAAATTGCCTTGCGCTGGTGGAAGTGGGCCTAACAAATTCAGGCCCCATCTTTGCAACGACCAAGTGAGTTGTATTAACTGAGTGAGAGATGAAGGTTGTTTCTGGTCTCTTGCACATTTTTGACAATTTTCACATTTTTGAACCAACTCTGCTGCATCCGAAGCTGCTTTCGGCCAGTAGAATCCTTGTCTAAATACTTTTCCTAGCAATGGCCTAGGCCCAATATGAGATCCACACAGTCCTGCATGTATCTCCTTCATTAACTCAATACCTTTATCTCTTGATAAACACTTGAGAAGTGGAGAACAGACTCCATGTTTATATAATTCCCCTTCTATTTATACATACGGTCTTGTTCTTGCCTCCATCCTCTTATTATAAGCTTCGTCATCTAAGAATCAATTACCCTGGAGGAAAGATATAATTTCAGTCCTCCAATCTTCACTATGTACTAGAGAAATGGTAAGCACCACTCTCTCCATGAGATCAACCGAAGGTGTCTTTATTGTTTCAAAAATACTTCAGAAGGTAAAGGGAGCCCCTGAGCCGCTGATTTGGCTAGCAGATCTGCATGCTCATTTTCGCCTCTTCGAATATTCTTGACGGAAAAACCTTCGAACTGTATCCAGATATTTTTCAAGCTTCGGATCTTTTGCCTTACTACTTTTGTCCACATGGCCAGAAATGACTTGAGAATCAGTTTTCAGAATGGCCCTTCTTATTCCCATTGCCCTTAACTTTCATAGCCCCAATAGGAGTGCTTCGTATTCAGCAATATTATTTGTACAACTAAAGTCAAGCTTGGCTGCATAACACATTCTGACTTTTGAAGGTGCTACTAGAACAGCAGCCGCTCCTGCACCGAAGGTTCCCCAAGAACCATCGCAGAACACTATTCAGGCTTCGGTGTCTTTGTTTCTTTCTTCTTCTTGAGCCCCCGACGTCCAGTCAGCGATGAAGTCCGCTAACGTCTGGGACTGAATTGAGGATCTATGCACATAGTCAATGGTAAATTCATTAAGCTCTGCGGCCCATTTTCCAATCCTTCTAGTAGCTTCTCTATTCTTCATAATGTCCTTCAGAGGCTGTGACGAAGGAACAATTATGTGGTATGCTTGAAAATAATGTCAAAGCTTCCTGGAGGCCATTAATACAGCATACAACACCTTCTCCAATTCCGTATAATTTTTCTTTGATGGACTTAAAACTTTAGAGACGAAGTACACTGGAGCTTGTTTTTTAACTTGACCATCTAGCTTCTCCTGTACCAGCGCCACACTCACTGCAGAATATGAAGTCGCCACATATAAATGGAGACCCTGGCGCAGGTGGAGTTAATGTTGTTAAATCAATCAAATATTGCTTCAACTCTTCAAAGGCTTTTTGCTGTGCCGGGCCCCATTGAAAGACTTTGGCTGACTTTAGTATTTCAAAGAATGGCAGATTTCTTTCTGCTGATCTGGATATGAATCTGTTTAATGATGCTAGCCTCCCTGCCAGCCGTTGGGCCCCCTTCTTTGTGCTTGGCGGTTCCATCCAAAGAATAGCCTCAATCTTACTTGGGTTGGCTTCAATTCCCTTAGTTGACACCAGACAGCCAAGGAACTTGCCCTTCTTTACCCCAAAAACACACTTCTCTGGATTCAACTTCAGACCAGCTTGTCTGAAGTTAGCAAATGTCCCTTGTAAATCAGCAATGTGATTTTCTTGCTTCGTGCTTTTCACTATGATATCATCAACATAGGTCAGTACATTCCTACCTATTTGAGAATGGAGGACCTTGGCTGTCATTCTGCTGAAGCTTCCTCCAGCATTCTTGAGCCCCTCAGGCATCCGAAGATAACAATATGTGCCACTGGGGGTTATGAAGCTAGTCTTCGGCTCATCTTCCTTCTTCATCCACATTTGATGATAGCCGGAATAACAATCCAGTAGACTCATGAGCTCCGAAGAAGCTGCTGCATCCACTAGGGAGTCTATTCTTGGCAATGGGAACTCGTCCTTCGGGTAAGCCTTATTAAGATCTGTAAAGTCAATGCACATTCTCCATTTGCCATTGGCCTTCTTCACCATTACAGTGTTGCTTAGCCACTCTGGGTATTTCACCTCTCTGTTAACACCAGCACTAAGAAGTCTCTTCACTTCATTCCGAGCACCTTCAGCTTTGTCTTCAGACATTTTCCGAAGCCTTTGTTTTCTTGGCCTGAAGGATGGATCCACGTTGAGTGAGTGTTCAATGACATCTCTATTGACACCACAGAGATCATTAGCGGACCAAGCAAAGACATCTTTATTGTTGAATAAGAATCTTAGCAAAGTCTTCTCTTGTTCTTCAGATAGCTGAGACCCCAACAATACCCTTTGTTCTGCTATGTCTTCACATAGGAGCATAGACTTCGGCTGATTCACTGAAGCAGCCTTCTCTCTTTTGTATTTATACTGCTCATAGGCTTCGGCTCCATCTATATTATGGATTGCCTTTGAATCTATCCAATTTCCTTCAGCTTTTCTGGCAGCCTCTTGACTTCCATGGATAGCACTAGGCCCCTGCTCCGAAGGTATTTTCATACATAAGTATGCTGGATGAAGTATAGCTTTGAAAGCATTGAGTGTCCCTTGGCCAATGATTGCATTGTATGGGTACTCCATGTCAACAATACCAAAAACAATTTGTTCAGTCCTTGTGTTATGAATGAAGTCAAAGGTTACTGGCATTGTGATTTTGCTGAGTGCTACAATTTGCCTTCCTCTGAAGCCACAGAGAGGGTGTGTAGCATCATGAATTTTATCCTTTGGCTCTTGCATTTGTCTGAAGGCCTTAGCTAATATGATATCTGCTGCGCTGCCTGTGTCAACCAGAACATTATGTACCAGAAACCCCTTGATGACACAAGATATGACCATAGCATCATTATGGGGGTAATCCTTGAGCTGAAGATCCTCCTAGGAGAAGGTAATTGGGATGTGGGACCATTTGGACTTGATGAAGGTTCCCTGCACCCCAACATGTTGCACCCTTCTTTGTGCTTCTTTCTTCTTCTTCTTGTTGGCTGGCTCTAAGCATGAACCGCCTGTTATCAGGAGCACTAGCTTCGTAGTCGAAGGTGCTACAACTTGGTTGCTCAATGAAGCCATCAGCTCAAAAGTGGAAGTGAGTTCACCGGAGGTGGGCGCCAATGTTGGAGACTTGTTCTCAAATGCTATGGATTAAGAACAAGGCAACACAAAAACAGGTTAATGATTAATGCCCTTCGTCCTTCGAAGCATTATTTCCCTGAGGATATAACGTTTTTCAGACGAAGGTTATGAAGGACGTACCTTCATCATTGCAACATAAACCAATGGAAAACAAAACATATGAAACATTATAACATAAATTATTACATGTCATCATAATATATCTTTTTTTATATAATCAGGAATAAATAAAAACAATATCAAATTACATTTATACCTTTGGCTTGAAGGCATAGGTACAAGCGTGATGCACGAGTGAAAATCAGTTAGCATGAACAATACGGTTACAATCATGACACATATTACCATGGGCCGATCGGTCTTTGCATATTTAGGTCGGTGCAAACCTTCATCTCAAGGCGTGTTATTATGCCGAAGCTCCCTGGATGGCAGCTTCGGCGTTGCTTTTGTGTTGATCTTCCGAAGATGCTGCTTCTTTCAGGACCTTCGGCGACGAAGCGGACCCCCAACACCATCAGGCAAAAGGTAGTGGGAACCTCAAGCACGATGCTAAAGATTACCGCTGTCGGCCCTCCTCTAGGCCCCATCTTACACCGGGTCGCAGGCGGCGACACCTGGCAGAGCACGGTGGTAATCGAGGTGGCCACTACCATCCGGCAGCTAGGCACGGGCGAGGCCACCACCGGCGATCGGTCGCTATGCTCCATAATAGATGGAGTCACCTCCCCCACCCGGGGATGACTTCTTCTACCTGACAATGGGCTCAAAGAAGCCATAATAACAAAGGCTACGCATTTGTTAACATGGCCTCTCTGAAATCCATTGGTAGGTCCCCATGGGCCAGGAGCAAGGCTAATGCAGTCCGCTACGCTGGCCTATGCCTTGGTCCCACGGTGCGTGCGATGACCATCGTCAACCACCGCACAAACTCATGGCATGCTTAGTATCCATCGTTGGACACGCCCGGAGCGGGTCTAGTCCCAACTCCCTCGGTGTGCTAGCGAAGACCAACAAGCAAGCCAATAATGGGTGTGCCTATGACAACCTCATCATGCATGAGGTGGCTAGCTGGTCGTGGAGGGCCCATGGGATCTCCTCACATGCACTAGTGGCTCCAAGACCCAACTCATCTGCCACAAGCTCCATGGCGTTTGGGGTAGCAGCCAACGGTCTTCGTTGGGCGCTGCTTACCCTGCGAGTCAGACATGCAACGGAGCCCAGGCGTTTAGGTCGGTCCTGGACCTTACACACTAAAGGTAGCATGGGAACGAACTATTCCTTTGTAATAGGATTACATTTATGTTTGGTTCAGTCCGATAAGGTCCACCCTCGTAAGCCCCGTCTCTAGTGGCATCTATGGCCCAGCCCAGTGGGAGCCGCCCTTATAAACCTAGTTTCGAGCGTCACATGTATCATATTGCAAAGAAAGAATTAGTTGTCATCGATCGGTTTCTTTTCTTGTTTATGCATGTTGTTTCCCTCTACCCCTTCTATGGATCTAAACTTCTATTGTAATCATGAAACTCGAATAATAGTGCCTATTCTTGCACTTGGTTTAGAACATCACTTGATAATGAATGAGGACCCGATCACTAAGAGCTTGGTATATGGAACAGTCAACATTTGCGAGGGTGGTCTGGAGCTAGGTAGCCTCTTAGCCTGGTTCCATACCCTAAGCCTACAACCTTCCACCACCCTAGAATAGCTGACCTAGTACCTCAGATTGAATTTTTGGGGGTCCGAACCTCATTCAAACTCAACGGGTGATCCCAAACTAGAATCAGCAAGAACAAGCACTTCTATTCGAATGATTGAATACAACAGGGTAAGGATCCCAAGGGTGCACTGCTAAGCATCAATCCTTGGCCACAATAGGGATCGAACCATGGTCTGATCGTAACCTCAAGCTTCTGAGGTTACCAATATTCCAGGGGGCCAACTGAGGGAAAAATTGTCTTTACAATAGGAAGAGAGGTCCGGGTGCCACTCTCCTAAAACTAGGGATGGCAACAGGTCGGGTTTGGATCGGGTAGAGTAAATACCCACCCGCGATTATACCCGCTAGGAATACTCATGCTCGCCTGTGACTATACCCGCGGGTAAAATTTTGTACCCATACCCGTACCCGTCGGGTATCGAGCGGGTATCGGATATCTGTCGGGTATAACCAGTCGTGCAGCAACAGCAATTTTGGAAAGAATTGGCGAGCTAGAACTAACAGATCAATTAGGAGCCACAATGATCATCCAGCTAGCTGATGAATTGTTCAATACGACAATCTAGTATTCACTCACCTAGGTGTTGAGCTGGCAGACGAAGAAGCTGCAGCCTGCAGTGCTTGAAGTGGAGCAGGAGGAGGTCGCGCACAAGCTCCAGGGGCTTCTAGATGTAGACCACAGAGTGGCCCTGCTCTGCCCACCATCAACACGTCCTCGTCCGTGGCCCGCTCCCATCTAGTGCGTCTTAGTCAGGTACGATGTTGGCCCACTGCCTCCGCTCCCACCACTCTTCTACGCCGCCATGGCCACTGCGGCTTCTTCCATCACTCACTGATGATCTGCTCGCGGGTGGACGAGGGCAGTGGCAGGCCGCCGAACTCCGGTGGCGCTGTGGCGGCATGGTCTAGGACTTTGGGAACTGGGTGCTGGCAGTTGCTGCGACCTACGAATAGGGGCTGGGGCATGGGCGCCGCGCCTGGCCGCCTGGGGTGTGGTAGAACCTCCCAAGTTATTGGGCCCACATGCACCTGTCCTTGTCTCAAAGACCTCAGACGGCTATGCATGTGCACCAGATAACTTAAACAGGATCCGTCCGAGTGCCCCAAGGACCCCGGATAAACCACTTACAACCCGGATCGCAAAATTAAGTAAACACAAATCACACACCAACATTTTGCAGTGGAATTTCTTTATTACAAAAGGTTACAAGTTATAACAAATTTACATTATGTTTATCGGAGTGGTTACAAAGTGATTCAAAGAAATAAACTTTGAAATGTGATAAATTATTTATAAGTTGGAAATATATGCTAGCTTAAGTGACCATCCTCGATAAGAAGTATAGAAGAGTTACTTAGACTTATAAGAAGGCCGTGCCCACCGGCGATTAACACCATCCACAATAGCACAAACCTAGTACCTGCAACAACATGGGTTCAAAAACCTTGAGTATGAAGTGTACTTTCGCAAGTCTTACCCGACTAAAGAAAAAGACTCAAGCATATGCTGGCTTTTGGGAATCAAGGTAAAGCTTGTCAAGATTCAAAGACTCTTTTGCAGAAAAGCTTGCTGTGAGTGGATCCTTAAAAATTCATTTTACTTGTTGGGTTAAGTAAAGTTACCTGCATCTAGAGTTCTTTCTATCCTAGTTCAAGCACTTGGCCTACACCAGCCGTGTTTTTATCAACCCTTCAGTTCACTGGATTGTTACGTTTAAGTTAGTGACCAAGTCTTCATGTCCGAGAAGTAACGGCGATCCAAATCGATTAATACCCAGCTATGGATCTCCAACCACACAACATATGTAGCACTTAACCCTTGCATATGTCAACTCGCCACCGGGTTTCTCAAGACCAGACCAGGTTCACGCCAACCGAGAGCACAGATACACCACCATCCAGCCTCTTGCCACGGAGGGTACACGCTACTCTCGCCATCTCTCCACTCCCATTGCGTGTTGGCCTTTCTGGTATTGGTCTGCCCGAGGCAAAGCTTACCCATGACGAGGCATGTGGCCAGTTAAAAGGTCCTCGATCATCAAGCCTACATCGGTACGGTCCTTAATCAACTAAGACGGAGACACTACATCGAGACTTCCTTCTCGTGCAAGTCAACCGCCCGGTCTCAGCTTTATTATTTAAAACCCAAAGTTTGGTACCTAGCAGAGGTACATCTTTTCAGATGTTGAACCCATCAAGGCCCTGATGGATTCACCATCACAAGTTTTTCTTTGTAAAAATTCCCATCCACTTTGAAGCATCACCTTTTGTTTTAAAACAAAACATTTTGTTTTTCTAAAGCAAGGCTAAGCATCATAAAATCCTTTTCATAAAAGGGTATCAAGGGATGGTAATCAATTTTCCAAGGAAGGAAATGCCTCAATTGTTTGGCACAAAACTCCTATCACCTAATGCATCAAACAATGTGATAATGATTTTAAAACACAAGGAAAGGGATAATGCACCGGGGCTTGCCTGGAATAAACACTACGTTAGTGTTTGTTAGGTGGCGACCACTTGGTGACCAGCCTTTTGTGTTGGCACTTGTTCAGTCTTCCCATCTTCAGGTTGATCCACCAACATCACCTTGAAATTAGTCTAGCTCTTGTCCTTCATGTCACGTGATCAACTAGCGTACCTCATGAAATGCACGATGCACATGTATGAGTGCAAGTATAAATATTACAATATAGATAAAGCTACTCGAAGAATATTAACTCCTATAGCAAGACATCTCAAATCTAGTACGAAAATACTAGATGTCGATATTTTTTACATTCTAACACAACGATCATGAACCAGAGCGACTAAACTTTAACCTATCCATTTAACAAAGCAACATACTATTCTAAGAACTAACAAATAACACTCTTTAAATAACATAGCATTTCATACAGCTCAAATCTTTACAATTCAAATGTCTAAAGCACTTATGTGCACTAGCCACGATGAATTTTTAAGTTTCTCCTAAAATTAACTTAGTGATACTACTTAATTTTAAATACTCGGGGTAGCCAGTAACATTTATCTAAGGCATGTAATTGCTTGCTAAACATATAATATAACTATAGGAGCAAAGCATCGATTTTATCAAACAATTATAATTCATCATAAGTAACACTAATAATATTATTGTTTAGACATTTTAAAAATGCTAAATTTAAACTTCATTCACTAATTTACCACACTTCACATAATTAACATCTCAAACCTACCCAACGCGACTACTCCAAAATCATGAAAATAATCACATCGCATTCATCGAACTAATTTAATAATACTAGACGCATCCATTCATCAATCCAATAATTAAGCTAACAGAAATATGAATCGACTTACCCATGACTAAATTTGACGCGCTATCCACGAACACAGCAAGGATTCCGGTTATGCCCTTGTGTCGAGCACTTGGTGAACATCACGCTGCTAGCTTCATCTTCACCTGACTCTTGGGATTTCTTGATGACGCACAGAACAACGACGAGATCAAGTGTGGAGCGAGCTGGCGAGGTGTGGTCTAACAGGTTAGCGTGAGCTCCGGCGAGGACACGAATCTAGTGAGGGCTCCAGCGATAATGAGGTCATGAGCTCTAGCGAGAGCTTGGACACTGAATTCGGTGAGGGAGAGGGCGACGTGAGCTTCGGCCACTGACAAGCGCAGTATCAACGACGATGACCAAGATGGGGTTGACTAGCGTGATAAGCACGTGCAAGGGGCAAGGGCAAGCGGTTGGGAGACGGCAGCGCGATTCGGGCAAGACTGCACGAGCACTGGACGAGAAAAAAACGACAGGCTCGACGACACTGTAGAGTTGAGGGCAAGCTCGGGCATGGAGTCATCGCAGGGCTCCAAGTCGACGACCACCAGGGTGCTGCTGCAGGACGGACCTTCACCGGCGGCGACCGGGATGGGAGCCTAGCCACATAGCCGAGGCGAGCATACACGACGACTGACCTTAGATCTAGGAACAGGGGCACGTGCGTCGGGGCTTGAAGACCACGACCGACACAGGGAAGATTTGGACACAGTCCGACGAGCTTTCATGGGCGACGTCCACTGATTTGAAGCTACGACGGCCAAGGCTAGAGCTCAGGGCGAGCAGCACCGGTATCCAGACGAGAGGGAAGTGGAGGGCTGAGCTGGGGGTGGGCGCTGGAGAGAGAGCGCGCAACCAGCCATGGAAGGGGAGCACGACTGCTATGGGAAGCAGGGGCGCGATAGTGAAGAACGTCGACAGGCACAGGGAGTCACGGACGAGGGATCTCCATGCCTGGGCGCAGGGAATAGCGGTGCAGAAGAGTAGAGATGCGGGCGACCGGGCGAGCTGGGCGAGATCCGAGCAGGAAGATGGGCGGTCGGGCATAGGAAGCCGCCATGGGCGAGCTGGAGGGAGCTCCGGCCAAGGAGAAGTAGGGTGCGCGGCGGCCATGGGGAGTAGGCGCGCGCGGGAGATGAGCAAGAGCTGGGGCATGGAGGAGCACGGACAGGCGGGGCCTCGGCTCGGAGAGCGCGCATCAGGGAGCCGCTCGGCTGAGCGCATGACGCGTGGAGGAAGAAGCTCCACGGCGGAGAAGATAAAGACAACTAGGAAGATAAAGAATAGCAGCGGTGGAAAAAAATCAGAATGGGGGCGGCGGTAGATAGGATCCGAGAAGATTTTTTTGGAATTTTCCATTTTGCATTATTTTTTTATTTCTTTGATGCAAAAATCTGTATATATTCATGTTCTAAGATGTAGATCAGAACGAGATGCAATTGGATCGAACCACGGCATCGACTTCATTATTTTAATCTGCATTTGATTCAGTTGAATTTAGATGAATTCTGTTCGCTACTCGAACACTCGACTAGAGAACAATTCAATTAAAAATCCTTAAATGCGATTTCTCTGTGAAAGAGCGAGGACCAAATTATTTGGCACTGAAAACTTTAGTCATCGAGTTCTATTTAATCTGTTTGGGGTGAACTCAGAGGGCGGAACTAAATTTTCAAATTTGTATTTGCATGAGCGATGAATTTTAAATAGTCCCCAGACTCGCCGATTTTCAGAACAATGATGTTCCGAACATCATGAAAATTTAGGAAAAGCCCGGACAAATAAAGATAAAAACAATGTCGAACTCGCGACAGACGAAATAGATCAAGACATAGTGACTGTTATTATTACTGATATCTCGTACTTACATCCAAAGTCGTTGCTAAACGTATGGTAACACCTGGGGTGTTACATGGGGGAGTGGCCGAGTGGGGGTGGGTGGTGGCCTGGTGGGTGCGGGCCTGGGCGTGGCCGGGTGGCCTAGGGTTAGAGGCATAGTGTGGGCTAGGCTATTTGCCTACGAGTTGGGCCGCAGTTAGCTATTTGTCTATTTTCGGATATCCGAAGGGGACCCATGGGTAAAGTATAATATCCGAACCTGACCCAACTTTACCGTGGGTCGGGTACGGGTAAGACCCATAGGTAAAATATTATACCCGAATCTAAACCCACGGGTAAAATTGCCATCCCTACCTAAAACCCTGTGCGGGATCCAATTTCTGATTACCTTCATGAAACCTGGGTTATGCTTCTACCTTGTCACTCGGTTTCAGAACCTACCCTTGTAATGGATATGGATTGGGTCACAAGGAGCTAGGTCCAGGGGAAAGGACCACATTCTCGGGGGTGGTCCAGAGCCGTGTAGCCACTTAACCTGGTCCTGTACCCTAAGCCTGCATGCTTTTGCCACCCTAGAACAGATGTTCTAGTACCTAAAACTTGGCCCCTAAACCCTAAACCCTAAACCCTACCCTAATCAAGGGATGGGTTTCTGGAATCCTGCTCGACAAGGTCCAGGAGCATAATCCAGAAGATTGAAGGCAATCAGGAGGAGGTCCTTGTATGTACGCCATTAGGCACCATAACGGGCCATATGCAGGGATGCTTTTCAATTCATGTCACCAGGTGATGGGGGTCACGAGCATGACGCCTTCAAGAAACAAAGTGCTATTATTGCCCCACCTCCAGGTTCGCCATCTCACCTGAGGTGGGCCCAAGGGCCACTGTTGGTACCTCAATATTGGGGTACCCACTTCTACTGGGTCAAGACAGACCCCCAACACTACCCTTAGCCACCATGCAAATGGTGGTCCATCGTAGCCCAGTGGATGGGCCTGCCCAGAAAGCCCACTAGGCTTGGGAGAAGGCCAACACCTATAATCAGCGCTCTGGAACCCCAGTGGAGGGGGTCCGGGTTCGCCACGTGCCTTGAAGACGAGGGCTCTTGGAACCTGCGCCTGGGGGCCAGACCCCGAGGAACGACCCCGACCCTCATGGCGGGCCAGCTAAGGGGGTCCGGTGCTGCCACATACTGACCAACTCTAGAAGAGACGTGACCTCCCTCAAGCACCATGTCACACCAGGGTTTTAGGGCACCAAGACCCGGGCACGAACATAATCACCAGGTGTGCTGAGACCAAGTCTCACACATATGATGAATCATGGCACATGATCGAATGTCACATCTTTACTACATAACAGGAGTTCTATACAAATAAATAAATAATTACATTATAAGGAGACAACGGTCTAGCAACCCAAAGTTGACTGGGAGACGATGGCCTAGACCTCTCACGAACTCGTCATAGCATCCTCCAAGCGCCTCATCCTGTGGTACCTATTCTTGACCTGTGGGAGGTGTGAGATAGCAAGAGTGAGCTCACATATGTTCATAGCTCAACAAGTTGTGGGGAATAATGTGCATGAACTCGCCAAAGATGGGAGCTCATGTGAAGTATAAGGCTTACCAAAGAGGATGGTTGAAGTTGTGCATTGCTTTTAAAGTTGGTCAAAATTTTATTAGCAATTACTAAGTATAAGTAAATACCAAACCCAATTAAGTAGTAGAACAAAAGTAACAACACCACCTGCGATGCAATGCATATGACAAATTGAATTTAGTTCCATAAATTAATCATGTGAGGGTTCGAGTTGCTCATGACCGTGAGCACAGCTAGTATACCAGTTTTACACTCTGCAGAGGTTGCGCACCTTTACCCACAAGTCATGTTACCCATCTGCCAAGGGATCGCGACTTCCCATACACCTCTACTGAGGAGGCGAGGCAGGGTAACACTACGAGGCCTTTACAAAGTTCCACTAGCTTCAGAAAACCCGCTACAGTTTATAGGAAGCTCCAATGCAGGGATCCCTCGCCTGACCGCCATCACAACATCAACCCAAGGACCTCCCTACACTGACCACTCCCCTACTGCCCTTGCCCCTTTCGGGTAAGATAGTCATCCACTAGCTTTCCTAATTAATCAGCCAAGGGGTCCCATTCCTCCCTTGTGGTAGCACTGTTTTCCCGGGTGGTCGCTCCATGTTCCAATTAACATAATGATCTTATCATGAACAGTAAATAACAACTGATAATATAAGTATGATAATAAATAGTGTGTATCTCTATACCCAAAACCACATAAAGCAATAGCATGTACTACCCAAAAATTCAGTGCTGAACAAGGTATAAAGATAGTCAAACTAGGGTAACCTATCGGGTCCCATCAAAATTAACCTATGCAGATCATTATGATTAATTAGAACATGAGTGGGTAAAAAGAAGTGATCAAGGGCAAACTTGCTTGGGGCTTGAGATTCCAGGTACCAACTTGCTCTTCAGATGACACGTGTCCTCACTTCTAAACGTAGCAATATAGACAAATATGGTATAGGCAAAATTAACATCACACCAAACATATAAACAAAATACATAATAATAATCTACTCATTAAAATAAGATTCTAGGAACAGGAATCATTAATTTTAGAGTTAGAGATTTTAAGTTATGAATTTCTGAAGGTTTTATATGTTTTGTACAAGATTAAATAGGATACAAATTTTATTGTGATATTCATGTCAAAACAGTGGTACAAAATGATAAACAATAATATTACAAATTTATAGGAATTGGAATGGATTAATTTGGACATAGTATGAATTTTCTATGAATTATACAAGTTTCTATATTTATTTTTGTATTAAAAATCATTTTCTATAATTAATTTTCTATTTTTATTGTTTTCTGGACTGGGTGTCAAAAACAGAGGAACGCAGGGGTTTACTTGCAAAATGTCCCAAGACTCAGTTTTCTCTGTGCAGGATGGCGGGTTGTTTTTGTGAAAACAGAGGGGTTTCTTTGCAAGTTGACGCGCGCGGAGAGGTATGGGTGCATATCTGCCATTGGATTAGAGTTGGACGTACGAGATTAAATCCAGACCCCACTGAACCAGTATGTAATCTGAGCACTCAGATCCAGAATCAATGGATCAGATTTAATATGGCCAAGATGAGTTTCGGACGCCAGATTTCGATCGAACGGTCCAAAACGGTGGCGGCCGAACCGGTAAGGCACATGAAATCTCAACCATCCATGCGCCGATCAATGGCCACGAACCCATCTCCCTCACCCCGCCCACACTGTCGGCGGCGCCGCCCCTACCGCGGCCGACCACCCGCCGGAGCCACACGGTCCGACCGATCTGGGCTCCCACGACATCAATCGCAGGTCCTACGCACAATTGGGACGATGACTAAACAGATAAGGGACTCACCGAAGGCAGAGATGGCGACTAGTGAGTGGTCCACAACACCAGGCGGACCCGCGGCGGAGCAGGTGCTCCGTTGAGCAATTCTGGTGCCCCAGCAACACCACGGCGCCTAATCCAGGCACTTACGCACGCGGTGTACCCAGGAGATTATCCTCGGCCGAACCAGGAGGGCTCGACGATGAGAATTGCGTAGTTCAACGACGGTGGCGGCGGTCTTCTTCCACTTGAGCTCATGGCGCTTGGCGGCTAACGGGGGAACGACCCCAGGTTTATACCCTAGGAGGTGCACCGAAGTCAAGAGGGTAGTTCCTTCGGTTGCTGAACCCCGCAGCGGAAGATACTGCTACGTATGCCGGAGTCCGCGGATCTCACCGTCGGATGTGGGTCTATTCGCGGGGTTGAAGCCGGACCTGACCGATGGGGTCCACCAGTATGTGTCCAAGGCGCACGCGCGAGGTCTTCCTTGCGAGTGGGCCTGCGTTGTCAGCGGCGGCAGAGCAAGCCAAGGCGCGCGCGGGTAGGCCGGTGTAGAGAATTGGGCCAGTTTCGGCCCAAGTAAAGGTGAGGATTTCTCTTTTTCTTTTACTATTTTCTATTTAAAATTCCAAATTCAAACAGAATTCTAGTTTCAAATTTCAAATACATGTTTAGTCAAAACTTAAATACTAATACATGAATATATTTTGTTAATCTATTCATTATTTTATTTATAAAAATGCTTTTGAATATGTCACTTGTATATTTCGAATTGTATTTATTATATATATATTTTAAATTAATTTCTAATATATATCATATGTTAACTTAGATATTTCAAGGAAGTGTTTATTAATATATTACCCATATAAGTATCTCTTTATATACCCCCTATAAAAGAAGACATTTCTTTAAAAGAAATATGTCTCTTTAATAGGATACGTGATTAACATAGATTCCTCATTTCATTTTTTTGACTGGCTAGGGTTTTAGAAGCTATATTCCATGGTTTACAAATTCTACCCCCTTAACAGAAATCTTGTCCTCGAGATTTGTAAGAAAAAGGGATATACACTCATATTGTCTCAAAACATATGCACAAACAAGATTCTCAGCATGATGCATAACTTATTAACAAAACATATGGTCAATAGACCTTATTATTATTCCTAAAATAGTAAAATACTAATTACTAGCTAAACTAATATTTAGGTCTTACAAATAGTAATATATATATATGTATCTATATTTATGTTTATCTCTATTCTTGTTGTTCGTTGACTTCTTCACCAACTACTTCATCTTCAACTAGCACTTCTTGAATTTCAAGTTTGCTAGGTTCAAGTTCTACTTCTACATGATGGGCTTGTCCCCGGTTGACAGATAGGGGCTGATTCTTTCCTGCTGAAACTGGACCTTGCTTCATTGGAGCTGGTGTAGTGTAGGCAGCCCTATTGGGAAAGTAGTTGGCATAATGTCCTGATTGCCCACACTTGAAGCATGCCCTGTTGGTGGATGTGTTAGGAGCAATGGGTCCTGCTAGGGTGCTTGCTTGCGGAGGAGCAGTTGGTGCCCGTTGAGTTTGTTGTCCGAAACTGCCACTAGCTGGTGTACTTGGAGTGGTAGTATAGCGAGGACAGGAACTACTTGTAGCCTGTCCTTGGTTAGCAGCCCTTCTTTTCTCTCCAAACTCGCACCTCTTGTTTTCCACAGCAATAGCTTTGTCGAGTAGTCTTTCGAAGGATGGAAATGTGTGCGATACCTGTTGATATTGTAGAGGTCCAATCAAACCATCCAAAAAGAGCTCCTGCTTCTTCTCATCATCCTCTACATCCCTAGGAGCATATCAAGATAGCTGGATGAATTTGTCCCTATATTCACTCACAGACATACATCCCTGCTTAAGGGATAGAAACTCCTTTCTCTTAATCTTCATGAGTCCCGCAGGAATATGGTAATTCCTAAATTGGGTAGAGAATTCTGCCTAGGTAATTGTGTCGACGACAGCATGAGCAGCGCAGTACGCATCCCACCAATCCGCAGCGGGACCAGTAAGATGACCTGATGCATAGAGTACTTTCTCTCTGTCCGAGCACTGAGCTATGTTGAGCATCTTCTCTACAGACTTCAGCCAGTCATCTGCTTGTAGTGGGTCCATGGATTAGAGAAGGTTGGTGGTTTGTGACTCATGAATTCCCGGTTCTTGTCCCGCGGTGGAACTGGTGGTGGTGGTGGAGGCAGTGGTGCTTGCTACTGTTGCTGTTGCGCCCTTCTTTCTTGACATATCTCCTCCCGCTCTTGGCGCATCTCCCAGAGTATATCCTCTCGCTCTTGGCGCATCTCTTGACGCTCCTATCGCATCTGAGCGTGCATGTCTGCCATAGTGTCTGCCATTTGCAGCATTATTTGCATCTGGACTGAAATAACTGGATCAGCACCGACTGGCGGAGGATTCATCTCTGCTTGCTGTTGTTGTCTGAGCACCCTCCAATTATATGGATTGGCAGGTAGATCAATTCCACCACCCTTCCTGGTATTGACCATCTGAGTTAGAAGCATATGGTAAGATAGTTTTGAAGGGAATCATTTGGTAGGCAGAATGAATAAGCTAATAGTTGGTTATGTACTGAAGATTCTTTGGCAGGGCTTGACCTGATGTTTTATGTCAAGACTGGGGTAACTAGTTGTATGAGGTGAATGTCCAAAGGTAAGATAGAATCTGTCAAGATGAGATAGATACGAAATACTAGATACCTTTTAATGGGGATATTCTAGATTATCTAGTCATTTTATAAATATTATCCTTCATGCCTATATGTATATGCAGATGTAATTGTGGACATTACTGCACAACTCATCACACTCAATCAAAGATCCAAATCAGACAAGTATCATAAGAACAAACACTCAAGCGTATAGATACCTACAAAAATAGTTTTGTTTTTTGTTCCTAAGATTAGGTCTCCTATTCCTAAAGGTCACTTTAGGCACAGGATTTCAAAGTGTGAAATCCACATTTGTCTTTAGAAAAGAAAAGATAAGAGTAATCAGAGTAAAGCAGCAGTGGATGGGAAAAGATTAAGAAAAGTTTAGAAAGGATCTGAGTAGCAAAGGTAAGTAGATAATGGTTGTCCAGTTCTGTCTAGATTTTGTCCTATAGTCAACATTTGCTCCGATACCATTCTGTCACACCCGGGTTTTAGGGCACCAAGACTCGAGCGCGAACATAATCACCAGGTGTGCTGGGACCAAGTCTCACACATATGATGAATCATGATACAGGATCGAATGTCACATCTTTACTACATAACAGGAGCTCTGTACAAAATAAATAAATAATTACATTATAAGGAGACAATGGTCCAACAACCCAAAGTTGACTGGGAGACGACGGCCTAGACCTCTCACGAACTCGTCACATCATCCTCCAAGCGCCTCATCTTGTGGTACTTGTTCTTGACCTGTGGGG
The DNA here is from genome assembly GCA_029449295.1 of Zea luxurians. Lineage (NCBI taxonomy): Eukaryota > Viridiplantae > Streptophyta > Magnoliopsida > Poales > Poaceae > Zea > Zea luxurians. The sequence goes on along the minus strand of JAOPSE010000004.1, from coordinate 62,590,430 downwards.
GGTGTGAGACAGCAAGAGTGAGCTCACATACATTCATAGCTCAACAAGTTGTGGGAAATAATGTGCATGAACTCGCCAAAGATGGGAGCTCACGTGAAGTGTAAGGCTTACCAAAGAGGATGGTTGAAGCTGAGCATGCTTTTAAAGTTGGTCAAAATTTTATTAGCAATTAATAAGTATAAGTAAATACCAAACCCAATTAAGTAGTAGAACAAAAGTAACAACATCACATGTGATGCAATGCATATGACAAATTGAATTTAGTTCCATAAATTAATCATGTGAGGGTCCGAGCTGCTCATGACCGTGAGCACGGCTAGTATACCAGTTTTACACTCTGCAGAGGTTGCGCATCTTTACCCATAAGTCATGTTACCCATCTGCCAAGGGATCGCGACTTCCCATACACCTCTACCGAGGAGGCGAGACAGGGTAACACGATGAGGCCTTTATAAAGTTCCACTAGCTTTAGAAAACCCGCTACAGTTTATAGGAAGCTCCAATGCAGGGATTTCTTGCCTGACCGCCATCGCAGCAAAATCCCCTACTGCCCTTGCCCCTTTCGGGTAAGATAGTCATCCACTAGCTTTCCTAATTAATCAGCCAAGGGGTCCCATTCCTCCCTTGTGGTAGCACTGTTTTCCCGGGTGGTCGCTCCATGTTCCAATTAGCATAATGATCTTATCATGAACAGTAAATAACAACTGATAATATAAGTATGATAATGAATAGTGTGTATCTCTATACCCAAAACCACATAAAGCAATAGCAGGTACTACACAAAAATTCAGTGGTGAACAGGGTATAAAGGTAGTCAAACTAGGTAACCTATCGAGTCCCATCAAAATTAACCATGCAGATCATTATGATTAATTAGAACATGAGTGGGTAAAAAGAAGTGATCAAGGGCACAACTTGCATGGGGCTTGAGATTCCAGGTACCAACTTGCTCTTTAGATGACACGTGTCCTCACTACTAAACATAGCAATACAGACAAATATGGTATAGGCAAAATTAATATCACACCAAACATATAAACAAAATATATAATAATAATCTACTCATTAAAATAAGATTCTAGGAACAGGAATCATTAATTTTGGAGTTAGAGATTTTAAGTTATGAATTTCTGAAGGTTTTATATGTTTTGTACAAAATTAAATAGGATACAAATTTTATTGTTATATTCATGTCAAAACAGTGGCACTAAATGATAAACAATAATATTACAAAATTATAGGAATTGAGATGGATTAATTTGGACTTAGTATGAATTTTCTATGAATTATACAAGTTTCTATAATTATTTTTGTATTAAAAATCATTTTCTATAATTATATTTCTATTTTTATTGTTTTTTGGACTAGGCGTCAAAAACAAAGGAACGTATGGGTTAACTTGCACAATGTCCCAAGACTCAGTTTTCTCCGCGCAGGATGGCAGGTTGTTTTTGTGAAAACAGAGGGGTTTCTTTGCAAGTTGACGCGCGCGAAGAGGTATGGGTGGATACCTGCCGTTGGATTAGAGTTGGACATACGAGATTAAATCTAGACCCCACTGAACTGGTATGTAATCTGAGCACTCAGATCTAGAATCAACAGATCAGATTTAATATGGCCAAGTTGAGTTCCGGACGCCAGATCTCGATCGGACGGTCCAAAACGGTGGCAGCCGATCCGTTAAGGCACATGAAATCTCACCATCCATGCGTCGATCAATGGCCACAAACCCATCTCCCTCACCCCGCCCACGCTGTCGGCGGCGCCGCCCCTACTGCGGCCGACCACCCGTCGGAGCCACGCGGTCCGTCCTACGCACAATTCGGACGACGACTAAACAGACAAGGGACTCACCGAAGGCAGAGATGGCAACTAGTGAGTGGTCCACGGCACCAGGCAGACCCGCGATGGAGCAGGTGCTCCATTGAGCAATTCCGGTGCCCCAGCAGCACCTCGGCGCCCAATCCAGGCACTTACGCACGCGGTGTACCCAGGCGATTATCCTCGGCCGAACCAGGAGGGCTCGACGATGAGAATTGTGTAGTTCAACGGCGGCGGTGGCGGTCTTCTTCCGCTTGAGCTCACGACGCTTGGTGGCTGACGGGGAAACGACCCTAGATTTATACCCAGGAGGTGTGCCGAAGTCGGGAGGGTAGTTCCTTCGGTGCGGACCCCCACAGCGGAAGATACTTCTGCGCACGTCGGAGTCCACGGATCTCGCCGCCGGATGCAGGTCTGTTCGCGGGGTTGAAGCCGAACCTGACCGATGGGGTCCACCAGTAGGTGTCCAAGGTGCACGCGTGAGGTCTTCCTGGCCAGTGGGCCTACGTTGTCAGCAGCGACAGAGCAAGCCAAGGCGCGTGAGGGTAGGCCAGCATAGAGAATTGGGCCGGTTTCGGACCAAGTAAAGGTGAGGATTTCTCTTTTTCTTTTGTTTTTCTTTTACTATTTTCTATTTAAAATTTCAAATTCGAACAGAATTCTAGTTTCAAATTTCAAATACATGTTTAGTCAATACTAAAATATGAATACATGAATATATGTTTATTAATCTATTCATTATTTTGTTTATAAAAATGCTTTTGAATATGTCACTTGTATATTCGAATTGTATTTATTATATATATATTAAATTAATTTCTAATATATATCATATGTTAACATAGATATTTCAAGGAAGTGTTTATAAATATATTACCCATATAAGTATCTCTTTATATACCCCCTATAAAAGAAGACATTTCTTTAAAGAAATATGTCTCTTTAATAGGATACCTGATTAACATAGATTCCTCAGTTCATTTTTTTGACTGGCTAGGGTTTTATAAGCTATATTCTAGGGTTTACACACCATCCAGACCCCAACCAAGGGTGGTCTGGGGCTGTCACAAGGAAGGGCGGTCCTAGTTGCTAATCCCCTCACACGGCGAGGCCTGGTGCTGCCACATGTTCTACGACGCATGACGTAAGCCATCGGGGAAAGCCCGACATCAACCTCTGAGTACAGTGTGCCTCTGCATTAACTGTGGACGAGACGTATACATGCCTGCCATAGTTGTAGAGAGTGTGCCCGTAGTACGCAGGCCGCACTGTAACTCGCATGTTACCGAGGCAAGACTATTGACTCTCTACTCCGCACGGGCTGCTATCATCATGACTCCCACGGTAGCCCGTGTGGTACCAAGGCAAAGGATGATAAGCGGAGAAGATAGGATGCCGCCGCTTGAGCACCCCTACATGTGTAGCCTATCATCCTACGCCACAACCTACTCCTGCGCTCTGCTCTGACTTGACGGGTAAAGGGCATGGCAAGTCTGGAGATCTACACGGCGACCAAGTGAAGATATACGTTCTCTACGGATCGATGCTCCACTTACTCCACACCTAGCATTAGATTTACCAGGCCCACTTATCGGGGCTGGGCCACCATGTATGTGCTTCCCTTGGACTATAAAAGGGAGGGCACACACACGGTAGAACTTAGTCTCGAAGAGTTCCAACTCAGGCAACAGACTCAAGGAGTCTGAGTTTGGGACAACAAACAGATGTAGGGTATTACGCTCTAGCGGCCCTTAAACCACTCTAACCCCTGATGTTTTCGTGTTCTTCCAACTAATCAGGCAATCCCTAGGTCCCATTCTCATCTTAGGATCAAGGCGGGTCCGCTCCGCCACCCGGCTAGAGGATTTCCCTCCGACAATACCCATACTCGTCAGGTAGCGGATACCCAGTGGTATGGGTATGGATATCGATCAATACCCACGAGGGTAAATGAATATGGGTATGGGTTGAGTTTTGTCTCGTGTATGGATTCACGAACCATATAACAGTGTCCTACTCGCCCGATTGCCATCCCTAGTTGTTACTTATGACATAGCGACATATAGTTGTCCAAGGGAGAACACCAGGTTAGGGAGGTAAATACCAACATGTGATATTGTTTGTCCTTGAGCTTTATTGATGGTCATTACAAAGATGACTCTAATAGGAACTTGTTTTCTCTTAAACTTGAAGGGGAACATTTCATCATCAGACGAACATAAATGTATATGTGGAGGATACTCTCTTTGGTGCATGTTCTCCTAGCATGTTTTTCACGCGTCAATGGTGTTCCTTCGAAATGCCTGAACTACCAATCTTATTCCATTGCATAAGCCATTAGGTGGATCTAAATTTCTGAACAAAATCACTAGACAATTAACCTTAAGCTTTAAGATATGGGATAGTAATCCACTAGGCATCAATGAATTCAAGAACTCTGGTGGGTAGTGATTGTCATACACTACACTATAAAAGATGTGATAGACCATTTTCTCTCCTGGAAAATGTTCAATAAGCTTCATGTTTATGACATCAATGTTCTCATTCCTAGTCGACAAAATAGCTCATGATGTGATGTAGTTTGAGTTTCTTATGTTTCCCTCTAACTTTGGGAAAAACTTTATCAATGAGATCTTTGATGTTAGATTCGGTACCAATGTAAGGCACACATATCTCGCTAGGTAACTTCATGTGATCCTCTTCTAATGTCTCCTCAACATCATTCCCAATGCACAATAAGAATTCTAAAAACCATTGATCGGACTGAGCTCTCATATTAGTTGCCACATATTGTTCCATAGGTATGATGTGCATAACGTCATATTTATTACATGTGTCCTAGTACCCTTTCGTATAACTAGAAGTACCTATCTAAAGTCACCTCCAAAAACTATTGTCTTTCCACCAAAAAATCGATCAAGATTTTCCATGATGTCTTTCAAGCTCTTATGAAACACATTTATTGCTTGTCTTTTTAACATGGTGGCTACATCCCACAATATAATGAAGCCTCTTGAAGAAGTTTTGTTGTCCCACTCTACTTGTCAAATTTGCTCACACCATTGTCCTCTATATTAAGTGGTATCTTAAACCTTGAATGTGTGGTTTTATCACTAGGTGTAATAGATGCTGCTACACCAGAAGTTGCAATAGTGATAGCTATCTTTCCTTCACTGTGAACTCTTACTAGTAGAGCTTTGTATAGGAATGTCTTTCATGTTCCTCCAGGACCATCAACAAAGAACACACCTTCATTGACACTGTCAAAAGATGATAATATGTTGACACAAACATGCTGTTGTTCATGATTAAGGGATGACACAACCAAGCATGGGTCATAGTCTACCTCAATAGACCTCTCTTCGAATATTTACCTTACCACACAAGCCATGTTGTCATCTGAAATGTGAATCTTTGGAAGAGGGAACAATGTTATATACTTACCCATCGACCACAACACATTTCTAATATCCATCAAAACCATGTGTTCAACTTCATGTGAATCCCTATGGGTTTGTTGGAAGTCATCAGACATGTCTTCTAAATGTTTGTCCCAGAGTCCATGTACATTGATAGGTTCATAGAAAACCAATATTGTAGTGAATAACCTTCATAGAGACGAAGGCATTTGTAAAACATGAGCCTCTTCCAGACATTCATCAATGCTACTATTTGCCTCGTTAAGACCTATTTTCTCGACAACTTCTTGAAAGGTAGGGTAGATGATTCCTTCAACTTTCCTTAGATACTCATATGAAGTTAGACCTCACACGTGTTTAGTAACACTCTTAGATAATATCTCTCTCCCTTGGCAAGATGAATTGAGATGGTCCGTCCAACTTGTGTGTGTTGTTGTCTCGTTGTCCATCTCTTCGACATAGGATTCCGAACTGCATATTCTTGAAACTCCCTATACATAATTCTTTGAGGTCATGGGAAGACTTATTCACCTTAAAAACTCAGTTAACATCTATTTTCTCCTGGTATTGTAATAATAATACTCTCTCTATATTTGATGAATGTAAATTAAGTTATTGTAAATTGCTTCCGCTTATTCTTTCCTCTGATGTGATGTAATATCTGCGTGATGGGTGAAACGCTCTTGGGCGAAAAGATGAGGATACAGTTACCGAACTTGTTGAGTGATTATGTGCATCTATAGGGTTGTCCGAGGTCCTTAGGACAAGGACAACTGTAGGTGGGCCTAATACCTTGGGAGGTTCCGTCACAGCTGGTATCGGAGCAAAACTCATCCTCTCAGATATTACGTGGTATTTCAAAGAATTTTCAAACACTTACCTAGAAATATTCTTTCATTCTTACCTTACCACTTTCTGGTAGTCCCTTATCTTGTACAGTTGGGTAACAAGTGCAATATATAGGAAGTTGGGGATCAATGAAGGTTGATTCCATAATTATTAGAATATGCATGCATCATGTTAAGAATATACTAATAAATCTTCCCCTTATGGAGATATGGCACGTACAAGGAAAATAGCACGCAAATCTACTGGACCTTTTGGCATGCCTTGCCATCAGTTAGCCCCCAGACATGAAGGGAGTAGTAGTGGCAGCAAAGACCCAATTGTAGACTTGGAAGCCAAGGTGGAACAACTCCGGTCAGAGTTGCGCCACAGAAACAGGGCACGGGAGCAGGACAGTCAGCGTATAGCTGAATTGTCAGCTGAAGTCAGCCGCTTACAGTTTGAGATCTCAGAGCGGGATTCGGCCATTGATTGGGCCGTCAACTCACGTTCGATTGCTTGGCACCGCGAAGTGAAAGCTCGAGCTCGTGTGGCAGAGTTTAGTGCGGCCCTCGATAACCTGCAAGGGTATTGTAATACTTTACATGAAGAAGTACATGTATTGTATGCTAGACTATACCCGGATGTGCCTTCCGACGCTGCTGCAATGGAAGCTGGACCCTCGGGAACAGCAAATGAAGGACCTAATGGGGAGTTGGACCTTTTTAGGCCCCCTCCTTCCATGAACCTTGCTGACGAACGGTCTCCTGCAGCAGAAGATGGAGCAACAAAGGATGAAGAAGACTAGAATAGTATAGTTTAGATGTTATACTTATGTAAAATAAGTAATGAAGTCGAGTTGTACACTGGAGTCTGTATAATTATTACATTTTGGTAATGTAATATGATGGTGTATGTTGGCATGTTATATTTTTTCTAAATGTTTCTTTGCCTTAGATGCCATCACGGACTCGCGCACATGATGGTGCAGGGACTTCCCGTGGTTTGGGAAGGTACTCCTAATCCTGCCACCAGTAACACCAACTTTGGCGGAGGCTATTGTTGCCTTGGTTAAAGCCACTGTGGATAATACACGCTTCTTGCGCGAAATGGCGGGTAATCAGTTCCTACAGCATGGAGGCAGGGCTCCTCCTCAAGGACCGCAAGAAACTACTTACCTGGAATTCTTGGAGACTTGACCCCCGCTCTTTATTAACGCAGAAGAACCTCTAGAAGCCAATGAATGGGTAAGAGTGATGGAATAGAAGTTTGGGTTGATTTGTTGCACGGAGACACATAAGCCATTATTTGCTGCACAACAACTAAGAGGGCCTGCCAGTACTTGGTGGGCAAATTTTTCAGCAATTCAACCAGCTCGACATCAGATTACCTGGGATGAGTTCAAATTGGCATTCCGAGAGCATTATATTCCAGAGGGAGTGCTCCATATGAAGCAAGAAGAGTTTATTTGGTTAAAGCAAGGAGGAGATACTGTAATGCAGTATCTCAATAAATTCAACCATCTATCTCAGTATGCCATTGACCAAGTAAATACAGATCTGAAGAAAAATAATTGTTTCATGAGGGGACTCAATGACAGGCTTCAGCGGAAAATGGCGACGTGCTTGGACCTTACCTACACCAGGGCTGTCAGCACTGCATTGGTGGTCGAAGCCAAAAATGCAGGACATGGGAAATCTAAGGGGTTTGGACGTGAAAGGTCCAATCAAGGACCGGAAAAGAGAACAAGGTGGTTATCCGACCTTTTAATCAAAATCGCTCTTTGTCTTGCCCACCTTCATATCCATTTAAGCAGCCTGTTTTTTATTCGTCCCACTACTTGCCCCCGCTCCTACCAATCAGCTGAGTGCCCCTGGTACTCATTTCCCTGCTCTCCCTACTTCCTCCACTTGTTGCTTCAAATGTGGAAAGTTCGGACACTTCATCAAGGACTGCCCATACCCGAAGCAAAATAAAACCAATTTCCAACATAACTCTGGGAACTCCAACCAAGGAAAGGGAAACACGGCTAATACTTCAACAGGCAAAAATTTCAAGAAAACTGGACGGATTTATTATACTCAAGTGGCTATAACACCGCAGGGCGAGCCGGTAATGATGGGTACGTACCATGTTGCCAATTACCTAGCGGTTATTCTCTTCGATTCTGGTGCATCATATACCTTCATAAGCAAGAATTTTGTGGAAAAGGATTGCATTCCTTGCACTGAATCAAGGGAAGGATTTATTATCCACTGACCTGGGGGATGGATATTTACTAAGGAAGTAGCTTTCCGTATACCAGTAACATTGGCTGGACGGGAATTTCCTACCAATATGATTATTTTAAAGGGGCAAGACATAGATGTAATACCAGGCATGAATTGGTTAGCCTAGCATAAAGCCATCATCAATACAGACTTAAGGACTATCAAATTGAGCCATGGCCATGAAGAGATTCAACTGTCCATCCCTGTAGCTGTCCCAGCCAAACCATCTGGACCAGTCTATGAAGCTATCGTACAAGAAATTCAGGACATTTCGGTGGTATGTGAATTCTTGGATGTCTTTCCTAAAGATTTGTCTGGGTTGCCTCTAGAAAGGGATGTAGAATTTGTGATTGAACTAAAGCCCGGTACGGCTCCTATTTCTAGAAGATCGTATCGAATGCCACCTAATGAATTGGCAGAACTCAAGACTCAACTCCAAGACTTGCTTGAGAAGGGGTTCATTAGGCCCAGTTCATCAACTTGGGGTTGTCCCGCAATTTTCGTCAAGAAGAAGGATCAAACGCTTCGAATGTGCGTGGACTACCGACCCCTTAATGAGATCACCATTAAAAACAAGTACCCCCTTCCCCGGATCAATATCTTATTCGATCAACTTACTGGAGCTCGGGTATTCTCCAAGATTGACCACAGGTCAGGCTATCATCAGATCTGTATTCGACCAGAAGATGTACCCAAGACCGCGTTCACTATGCGGTATGGATTATTTGAATATCTGGTTATGTCCTTCGGATTGACAAATGCTCCAGCCCACTTCACTTATTTAATGAACTCGGTATTCATGTCCGAGTTGGATAAATTTGTGGTGGTCTTCATTGATGACATCCTGATTTATTCCAAAAATGAAGAGGAGCATGCTAAGCACTTACAGATCGTGTTAACGCATTTAAGGGAGCACCAACTGTATCTAAGTTCAGCAAATGCGTGTTCTGGTTGGAGGAAATCCAGTTTCTTGGACATATATTATCTGCAAAAGGAATTGCGGTCGATCCCAGCAAGGTCAAGGATATTCTAGAATGGAAATCGCCTACTACAGTACATCAAGTCCGAAGCTTCCTTGGACTAGCTGGATATTACCGCAGGTTTATTCCGGATTTCTCCAAGATTGTTAAACCTATTACAGGTTTATTGAAGAATGATACCAAGTTTGACTGGTCCTCAAAATGCAATGAAGCCTTTGAGCAGTTGAAGGTGTTATTAACCACTGCTCTAGTATTGGCTCAACCGGACATTGAGAAGCCTTTTGATGTGTATTGTGATGCATCAGTTAGCGGACTCAGATGTGTCCTGATGCAAGAGGGCCGAGTCATAGCTTATGCTTCACGACAACTACGCTGGCATGAGGAGCATTATCCAACTCATGACTTGGAATTAGCTGCAGTTGTTCATGCCCTCAAGATATGGCATCATTATCTGCTAGGAAATACTTGCCATTTATATACAGATCATAAAAGTCTGAAATATATCTTTACCCAGTCAGAACTGAACATGAGGCAAAGAAGATGGCTTGAGCTAATTAAAGATTATGACTTGGAAATCCATTATCACCCAGGAAAAGCCAATGTGGTGGTAGATGCACTGAGTCGTAAAGCTTCTTGTCATTGTCTTGTCGTAAGGGCCTCTGACCCCACACTATGTCAAGAAATGGAAAAGTTGAACCTGGGAATGGTACAACATGGAACTTTGACACAATTAAAGCTTGAGTCAGTTCTTCTATAGAGAATTATTGATGCCCAAAGAACCGACAAGGGTATGAAACCCATTCATGAGAAAATAGAAGTCGGCAAAGCTAATTGCTTCAACAAAGATGACCAAGGAATACTATGATTCAATGATCGCATAGTTGTGCCTAAAGATGCTGAGGTCCACCAACTGATTTTGGATGAAGCTCATCTTAGTCGATATTCCATTCATCCTGGAAGTACTAAGATGTATCAAGACTTAAAGCAACACTATTGGTGGACAAAAATGAAGATTGAGATTGCACGCTATGTGGCAAGATGTGACACCTGCAGACTGTGTCAAGGCAGTGCATATGAAGACCGCTGGACCATTGCAATCCTTGCCCATCCCAACTTGGAAATGGGAGGATATTAGCATGGATTTTATTGTAGGATTTCCCAGGACAGCAAAAGGATTTGATTCTATCTAGGTTATAGTTGATCGTCTTACCAAGATAGCCCATTTTCTGCCCGTCAAGACAGATCACCCAGTTGCTGTCTATGCCCAGTTATACATTGCTCGTATTCTCAGTTTGCATGGGGTTCCAAAGACAATAGTATCGGACCGCGGACCGCAGTTTGTATCCAAGTTTTGGGAAGAGCTCCACAAGTCTCTAGGTACTAAGCTGCTCCACAGTTCAGCCTATCATCCTCAAACAAGTGGACAAACTGAAAGAGTAAATCAAATACTTGAAGGACATGTTGCGGGCATGTGTCCTGGAGTTTTCATAGAAATGGGATGAATGTCTGCCATTGGCAGAATTTTCATATAACAATAGCTATCAAGAGAGCATTAAAATGGCACCGTTTGAAGCACTATACGGGCGACGTGTCGGACACCCTTAAATTGGTCAGAACCTGGGGAACGATGGTATTTCAGGCCTGACTTAGTCAAGGAAATAGAAGCAAAGGTTCAACGGATAAGGCACCACTTGAAAGAAGCTCAAGCTCGGCAGAAAAGTTATGTAGACGAACGACGCCGGACCCTTGTTCTTTCAAGTCAAAGATCATGTGTACCTAAAAGTATCACCAATGAAGAGTGTTAATCGATTCGGGGTAAAAGGAAAGCTGGCACCTCGATATATTGGCCCGTTTCCCATTCTTGAACAATGCGGACCAGTGGCATACTGGCTTCAACTGCCAGAAACGTTGTCTGCAGTACATAATGTGTTCGATGTATCTGAATTGAAGAAGTGCCTTCGGGTTCCTGATCGAACCATCGATGTGGTGCATGTTTTCTTGAAACCAGATTTGACTTATTCAGAATGTCCCATTCGAGTTTTGGATCAGAAGGATAGGATCACCCGAAAACGGACTCTTAAATTTTATAAGGTGCAATGGAACCAGCATACTGAAGAAGAAGCTACCTGGGAGACTCAAGACTTCTTGGAAAAGAATTTTCCTAGGTTTTTAGCTTCATGTAACCTGTAATATTTGATTGTAAAGGAGAAATAAACCCCATACCACCCCCTGCTCTGTAAGACAAGTAAGGAAATAAAGAAGTGACACATTTCCTTTTCCATTACTTACCCTAGGACCTTAAATCATGGGACAAGATTCTTTTATGGGGGGAAGGATGTAACACCTCTGGTGTTACTGGCACTAAAACTTGAGCATAACATCATGTGCATTGACATTTTATGTTGGTTGTTACACCTAGAATGCATTCACTAGGTAAAATCTTCAAACAAGTTGTGATGATAGGACTTGATGTGTGATTAACCCTAGGGTAGGGTACTTGACCCTGGAAATTGGGTTTATGGATGAAAGTGAAGCCCAAATGAGTAAAGATCTCATAAGCCACGAGGAATGATCACAAGATATCAAAGTTGATGAACTTTAGTGGCACAAAAACCCTAAAGTACACAAAACCCTAAAAGAAACCCTAGAAAAACCCTAATTGGAACCCTAGGGGGGTAGATGTAAATTCTAGGCACTTTTGGACCAAAGTGCAAATATCAAAATGATAAAAAATCACAAACCAAGTAACTTTTACATTGAAGGATTTTCAAGTAGCATGGAGGAATTTGGACTTATTTGCCAAAGTTACCCCATGAACACTATGTGGTTAAGTTTGAAATTCAGTGTAATGGGGTGAACTTTGGAGCCCTGTATCTTCAAATACATAAGGATTTTGCCCTAGGTCAACACATCAAATTTGTAGAGCTACTATAGGAGCATAACTTTGCTTAAGTCACAAAGCATTAGTGTTGTACAAAAATTGGAGTTAAATGGACTCAAAGTATGGCTGTCAGTAACCAATGAAGTCTGATATTGGTTTGACAGTGAGTTTTGATGAACTTTGGACTCGATTCAAGCTCGATGGAGTAAGTAAATGATCAAGGTTCATATAGTCGAATTGTAGCTGGATTATAGCTCAACAACTTTGATGCAGATGGATGATCATGTTGTCACACAAATATTGGAGTAAATCGCGCTCAAACTTGCTATGTCAGGCGCACTGAAGAAACTTACAAAAATAAAAGATAAATATAACAGGATCTAAAATCCATCCTTGGCGCCAGAAAGTCAACTGGGAGACGACGACCTAGACCTCTCACGAACACAGTGCAACATCCACCATGCGCCTCATCCAGTGGTACCTGTTCTTGACCTATGGGGGGTGTGAGACAGCAAGGGTGAGCTCACACATGTTCATCGCTCAACAAGTTGTGGGGAACAATGTGGCATGAACTCACCAAAGGTGGGAGATCATGTGAAGTGTAAGGCTTACCAAAGAGAATGGTTAAAGTTGAACATTGCTTTTAAAGTTGGTCAAAATTTTATTAGCAATTACTAGATGTAAGTAAATACCAAACCATAATAAATAATAATAGAACAAAATTAATAATAATCCCATGCAAATGCACATGACAAATTGAATTTAAGTTCCATAGTTTAATCATGCGAGAGTCCTGAGCTGCTCTTGACCGTGAGCTCGGCTAGTATACCAGTTTTACACTCTGCAGAGGTTGTACCCTTTACCCACAAGTCGTGTTTCCCATGTCGCCAGGGTTTGCAAGGCCCTTAGACACTTCCAAGGTGAATGGCTAGGGATCCACTACGAGGCCTTTACAAAGTTCCACTAGCTTCCGAAAACCCGCTACAGTTTATGGGAAGAGCACTTGCATGCAACTCCCCTACTGCCCTTGCCCCTTTCGGGTAAGGTAGTCTTCCACTAGCTTTCCTAATTAGTTAGCCAAGGGGTCCCATTCCTCCCTTGTGGTGGCTCATGTTTCTCAAGTTAAGCTCCATGTTCCAATTAACATAATATAATGATCTTAACATGAACATAAATAAAATAACAGAATAATTGGAACATGGATATAATGAAATATTAACCCAAAACCATATAAAGCAATAGCAGAACTACCCAAGTGATTCAGGGGTAAACAAGGTAAACAGGATAAACAGACTAGGATGACCTATTGGGTCCCATCAAAATTAAACCTATGCATTGAATAGTGATAATAAAGAATATTATTGGGTAACAAAAGTGGATCAAGGGCACAACTTGCCTGGCACTTGAGATTCCAGTTACCAGGGTGATTCTTCAGATCCTCGTGACCTCACGCTAGTCGTAGCAATACAAACAACCATGGTATAGACAGAATTAACATCACACCAAACATAAATACAAACTGAATAATGATAATCTACGTGTTTCTACGAGATCGTGGAAACGAGAACTACTAAAATCGGAGCTACGATTAAGAAGTCAAGGTTTATAAAAGATCTATGTGATTTAACTGTCACATTATATTATAATTTGGTTATTATAATTCATATGAGAAGTTATTTTATAAATAACTATTTCAACTTCAATCTAAGTCATTATTTGATCAAAGATCATCTAGTCAAATTATAATCATAAGATCAGAGGTTAATCCAATTAACATAGGATAAATAAATATCTAATAATAAAAGTATGAGACATGGTATAATCAATATTGTTACTGCATAGAAAATATTTATACGAGACTAACACAACTAAAATGGATCAAATCGAAGTTATAGATTTTAAGTTATGAATTTCTAAAGATTCTATGCGTTTTGTACAAGATTAAATAAGATATAAATTTTAATGTGACTTTCATGTCAAAACAGTGACACTAATTGATAAACAATAATATTATAAAATTATAGAAATTGAAATGGGTCAATTTGGACTTCAAATGAATTTTCTATGAATTACACAAGTTTAAGGAATTGTTTTCATATTAAAATTCATTTTCTAAATAGTTTTATAAGTTTTACTATCACTGCCTGGACTACGCACATAAAAAGAGAGAAATGTAGTGGGGTCTGGTATAAAAACCCTAAGACTCAGAACTCCCTACAGTGGACCGCGGGATATTTCCACTGAACCCAAGGGGTTCATATGCAAAAGGCTCGCAGCGAAAGGGGTATGAGGGCCTCTAAGCCGCTGGATTAGGATACAAGGGCTGGGATTAGAATCTGCTCCAAACGAACCGTTATTCAATCACCACCGTCCGATCAGGATCCCACGCCACATAGAACCATCGCCATCGGATCTAGCATCGATGGCCTGGATTTAAAATGTTGAACTGCCTCCTCTACCCTGATCTGAACCGTAGCCGCTCGGATCTATGGCTCCAGTACTACCACTACACAGCTTGCCTATGATCGCAGGATTCTAATCCTACGGTCTACATAATTTCTCCCACCATGGCGACAAATAGGGCGGCGCTTCACCCAACCGCGGCAGAGAGTTGGCCGGAGTTTGTCATCTCTGCGCACAAGCACCCAGGCACAGATTCCCTAGTGCTACACGTAAAGCGAAATAAGGCGATCTCGATTGAGGGCTCCTTACCGGATTTCACAGTGTGGAGGTCCTCGGCCATGACGGTGAGCGGCAACGTGGTGGAGTGCTAGCGTCGGCGACCAATTTTGGTCTATAGAGGGGCAAATCAAGAGGTCAGGGTCATGATACACGACCCCATGATGATGACGAACGTGTGGGAGGGTAGCTCACCGGCGGCGGAAGTCTAGGCTGTACTGACCATGGTGCATGGCGGAAACGATGATTCACCCTTCTCTCTGGTCTTGGCAGAGTGCTAATGGCAGCTAGGTTAGGAGGGGAAGAAGGGCGCCGGACCTAGGCCTACTGCTTTTATAGCCTCGGAAGGCCGGTACGAGTGCCAACAACGGCTTTCGCAATCTGTGGTAGTGGTCATGGCGTCTGGCGACGTGGGGAATCAGAGCATATGCGAGCGAGGACGAGAAGAGAAGAGGTCTCGAGGTCCGGGCTAGCTAGCAGGGCGAAGTATGGGCGGAAATGGTGGAGGCCGTAATGACTTCAGCTGGCGACGGAGTCACACGATCGTGGAGGATCTGATCAGCGTGATCCGGTTCACACGGGGAAGAAGCTCTGGCGCGTATTCGGGGGAGGATATGGACCTGGCCATCCGGCCCCACCACTAGTGACACACAAGGCGAGAGAACGTGGAATGGGAATACGGTCAATACGCGGCAGCAACGTGTGATAGGGATTCTGGCCAGGTGGACCCACGGGGCAGTGCGCGCGTGCGGTGGGGAGTGAGGCTAGCGACGTGGGCCCGCATGGCGACGAGCGGAGGTCAGGCGGCTAGGGTTTTGGTGCTGGAGACGCGCGCGTGGGGAGCGGAAGTGGGCTGCACGGGGTAAAGTTTGGAAATGGGCCGAGGAGGGTGAATTCAGCCCAACTACAGGTATTGTCCTCTCTTTTTTTTCTTTTATTCTTGTTTTGTTTCCACTCAAATTCATAATTTGAATTCAACTATTGATGTGAATTTGTACTCAGACCAAATATTTAATTTGATCATACCAAATTGTAATGAAGTTATTTATTTATAAATTTATTTTGTTTTGTACAATATTTCTCCCTTTCCTTCTCTATTTTCAATCCTAAATCCTAATTTTCAATTTAGGTTTTAATTCAATTTCCTTATCATTATATTTTGATTAATATAGTTGCTATTATTATTATATCCACAAACGAAAATCAATATAATGCATTAAATATTTTTATTAGTTATCTGTCCTTTTGATTATGATTAATCCCATGTGATAGTAATGGGATGGCAAACCAATTCATGCTATCCAATTCTTTTTTTAGGAGGATAGTATTTTGATTGTGGGTAAGAGTCAAAAGTTACTTCAAAATTAAATGTTCATGTAAATAAATGCTTATGGTGCCTCATTTAATGATAGGCATAATCACTTAGTTGAATAGAAAACTTTGCGATTACTTCTTTCTAAAATTGATTCTTGGTTTTCAAAATTCAGTCCTCAAATTTTCAACACTCGAGTATAATTTGAGATATATGAATTTGCTATTTTTAATTCTTCATATATTTATTTTATTATTATTATTATTATTTTACAGATTTTGGGCCTTACAAATCCTGCCCCATTAACAGAAATCTCGTCCTCGAGATTTATAAGAAAAAGGGGTATATACTCAATTGTGTCAACACATATGCACAAACAAAATCTCAGCATGATGCATAATTTATTAGCACACCTGGGGTCAATTAGACCTTATTATTTCTCCTAAAACAGTAAAAATACTAACTACTAACTAAAGTAACATTTAACTAAAATAGCAATATATATTTATTTTTATGTAGCTTGGTGGAGCTGCTGGTGGTGGTGGAGGTAGTGGAAGATTGGGAGAGCATAGATATCCAACTACTATTTATGCATGATATAAACTGAACAGTTGAGGTAAGAAAGATTGTGGCAAGTAAAGACTTTATCCAAAATGTTTAAGTCTTGATTCATCTCGAGAATCGCTTTGACTGTTATATCCTTCCTTGTTGATGTCGATCTTTTCTTCTCCAATCTTGGTCTCATTATTTTCGAGGTTAATGTGTATTAGCAGAGTTGGGGCATAGGTCGAAATAGTTATGGGTGAGATGGACTACATGACGTAGGTCAAAATCTTGTTTGATGTTAGGTGAGAACAGATAGATTATACAATCCATCATGACTTTATTGGTTGGGT
This sequence comes from Zea luxurians, assembly GCA_029449295.1. Taxonomy (NCBI): domain Eukaryota; kingdom Viridiplantae; phylum Streptophyta; class Magnoliopsida; order Poales; family Poaceae; genus Zea; species Zea luxurians. The sequence continues at coordinate 62,573,347 of JAOPSE010000004.1, read as the reverse complement.
TAGCTCATGGTTGAGTTGATCTAATGTGCTAAGTTAACACCTGGCTAGGAGGATCCAAGTACCACTAGTCCGTCTAAGTAGACCATATTAGTTTAGATCTCATTAGATCACATTAGATTCTATAATCCTATTTAAGAATGTCATTTAGTTGAGCATATCCACCTGACTTTATCTTTATGTATTTTTTATATACCTAAAATTCTTTTTATGCCATTAGCAGGCGTGATGTAGAAGCAAGGGTACATCATGTTTTTTTGCTATTAGGTGAGTGTAGAGAGGATTGGGGTAAAACAAAGCTAAGGGAAAATTTTTTTATTCCGGGTGGTGGATCTTGATTCATCTGAAGATCTATTTCTACTCATATCTTCATTGTTGAAGTAAACCTTCTGATTTAGGGACCATCGGTTGGGGTGTTAAATGCCATTATCCCGGTCAGGATAACAATTGCGGGTACATGGGGTAGATGGATTAAACAGAGTTTTACTTTGCTTTTAGAATAAATGGGTGGGGCAACCTATAACATAGGCTAGGTCATGGTTTCACGGACGAGTTGGTCTAAAACAACCGTTTAGGTTTAGAACCCATTTATAAGAATATGGTTTAGCTAATACTTGTAATATAGATTAGACCATATTAGATTAGGTAGGGTCTAGATTAGATTGGATATAACTAGTTTAGACTAGTTTAAGTTAGATCGATCTACCCAGGGAGGCTACGTATTATTATGATATGTTAAAATCTTTTGGGATAGGATGGATTATATGGTGTAAGTGAGTCAGAATCTCTGATGGGTTTAAAACGGGGGAGTTATGCAACTATCTGATGGTTAAGGTAGTCGCATATGGTTAGGTAGTTGTGTGTGGTCTAGTTAATCCAGAGCACCCATTTAGGTTGAAACATGCTTATAGAAGTAGGGTCCTATATATTTTCCCAGTATTATCTATCATGTTTGTCCATTAGATTAGATCTGACCAGATTAGATGAGATTAGAATTGTGTAATCAGATTAGACCAGATAAGATTTTTTTTGAAATAGATCATGTTTGTTACACTATTATGAGATAAGCAAAGTGGTTGGGGATAAGTATGCTCATTAGGACAAGATGAGTCTCTAAGAATAAGATAGAATCTTTGAGATTAGTTAGATCTCTATTAGGATAGGATAGAACCTTTTCGAGATAAGATGGGTCTATTAAGATAAGAAAGAATCTTAAGGATCAGAGAGAATCTTTTAAGATAAAATAGATCGATCAAGATAAGAGAGAATCTATTAAGATAAGATGGATCTATTAAGATAAGAGAGAGTCTTTTAAGATAAGAGAGATCCATTAAGGTAAGGGAGAATCTTTTAAGGTAAGAAGGGTCCAATTAAAATAGATACACTTTAATGGAGGATAATCTAAGTTGTTTAGTTACCTCATGAATTTTATTTATGTCTATATGTATATGCATATGTAATTATGGACATTACTCCACAACTCATCACACTCAATCAAAGATCCAAATCAAACAAGTATCATAA